>CAUJRU010002671.1:0-68849 GCA_963277665.1 Viscum album
TGATCTTTACTAGTGTTATATAGAAAACCCCTACAAAAATTGAATCTTTTTTACTTTTTATTTCTCAATATTACCAAAACCATACAAAAATATACATTTAGTGAGCTGAGACTCGACTTATTTATAGATTTCCCTTATAGGGATTCCAATCATGTGGGTACCATGTGTACTATTTTAGAAAGGTTAATGTCATACATGTCGGACTAAAAAGGACAACATTTATGGTCGAACAACTTTGACCATAAATTTTTAAATTGGATCCTAAACAAGGATCAGTTTAAGAATTTATCCAATATTCATTAAATACATCCCAGGGGAATCTTGAGTCCGAATTTTTATGGTCACCGAATATGAAACTTGTATAAACATAAAAGAGGTATCTTACAATAATGAAGTGACCATTATTTGACAAACCAGTTTTGTGGGTTGTATTAAGTATGGAAGACTAGGGAATATGATACATATCCAAATTGTGGCTCTTGGGGCTTATACTAAATATCCAATTGTGGCTCTTTGGGAATATGTGTGAAAGACTAGGGCATATGATACATATCAAACTGTGCTCTTGATTTTCAGGCCTGTTATGTAGGGAAATTTTATTCAAGGCGTCTTGGGGCTTATACTACATTTTCAATAAATAGAGATCTTTGGAATTTAACATTTTATTTTTGATAGAAAAGGAAAAATATGATATAGGTGACTCAAGACCACAATGGGTGGTTTTTCCAAGGAAATGGAGTTTTGTAATAAAGGGTTATCTATGACGACATATATATTGAATAAGAAATACACTACTATATAAATTTGATGTATGATAAATGGTTAATTTTTTTCAAAAAGGGGGATTTATGATATCTTGCTATGCAGTTTTAAGTCTTGTAGTGAGGACATTGTACTGTGCAGTTTTACGTCATACAGTGTAGACATTGTACTGTTCCGTTTTAAGTCTTGAAGTGGGGAGATTGGGTGGATTTAATATAAGGTATTTATATTTTACCAATGTTTTGAGACTCTCTAATTTCATTATAGTTTTTTTGGAAACATATTACCATATTCAAGTACGGAAAGGACTAATTGTAAACAATGATTTGGGAATTTATGGATTTGAAGAATGATCTGGTAAAAGGTATGGAGGAATTAGAGGAATTAATTTCTATGAATGTTGTTACTATTATTTGACTAACCCATTATGGTAGTATTATTATGTAGTGATGACTATGACATATGTTTTATAGAAAAAGAGTGTAATATTTTGAATGACAGGCCCATTATGTTGGAAACATATGCAAGGCCACATACGGGCACGTACTGCATAGTCTGGAAAAAGAGATCTAAAAAATTTGACATTACATTGCTAAAAGATAAATAATGTTTATTTAGATTTGGATTTTCCTCAAAATAGATATTGGTTTATTGAGACAGCTACCTGAATAGAAAAAGAGTATTTCCAATCATGATTTCCAAAGAATCAGAGGAATAGGATTTATACAAAGGTCTGACCCAAACACAAGAAGTATGGTGTCTCTATTTTTTGTTCATATGACTATGGTTAAAATGGAAATATTAGATGATATGTGGTCAAATTATACAAGGTCATTTCATATTTTCTTGAACACATGGAGTGGAAATAGTGTAAACCATGATCTTGAAGGATTTCAGATCAAGAGAGCGGTTACAGGACAAATATACATGGATGACTGCTTTAAGATACAAATTCTTATATATTTTTATCAATGTTTAATGGTGAAAAAATACACTTTAACAAAGAAAAAAATTACCATTATTTGAAAACCCCGTTATGGATGTTTTATAATGCATGGCCAACTTGGGAATATGTTTCATAGCCAAACAGTGGCATCTTTTAACTGACAGACCCATAATATAGGAAACTTATGCAAGGCCACCTAAGGGAACATACTACACAGTCAGGGAAAAAGATTTCAGAAATATATGAATCTCTGTCACTAAAAACCATAAGAAATGTTATGAATATTTGAAAGTATTTAGGATTAAGAGTGTGACATACAAAAAGGGGTAATTATAAATGCATAGGAGAAATATTTCATTCAATATTGGCAATGAATTTGGAGTCCCTTACATAGATATGACTCATATGTAAAATGGTTACATTTCTTATTTACATGGTGGGATCTCTAAGGAGAGGACCCCAAATGAATACTTCCATAGAGATTTTTGATTATATGTGGAAGTGATATAATTTTTTTTCTCATTTATAGGTCTATGATATAAGGCATAGCTGTCACTATCTATCTCAATGGAATGAGAATCATGCCATACCTTGTTCTTTGGGTTATTTTCATTTTAATTTAATTGAGACAGGACATTATGCTACATAGTATAGAGTCATGCAGCAAGGATATTAATTGACTCCAACGTGAAAACGGAATAGTGTGGCTAGACTAAGGAATTATGCCCAAGTGTCACTATGTATCTCATATGGATGAGAATCAATCCATATGTAGTTCTCTGAATATTCCCTATGAAGATTTTATTCATAAACATGGAATAAATGGGGTTTTTTATTATGTCTATCTTGGTGTCTCTACTTATCCCATTGAAATGAGAATCAATCCAAATCTAGTTTGTGAAACAATGATTTCCCACACTAATTGAGTTTGATGTGGGAGAAAAAGAAATTTTAACAACTTTTGAAAGAATAGTTCAACTTAAAACATAAAATGTTATAATGATAAAACCATGAACCTTAAAACAACACTTTGTATAGATCTAGTTCATATAAAGAAGGAGAAAAGGTAGATAAAATTTTGTGGTTGCAGCTGCGACCAAAATTGGAGATCCATGCATCTCTATGTATCTCATTGAAAATGAGAATCATGCCCCAGAATGTTTTTGAAATGAAACTCTTATGTATACCTGATATATAAATTGGGTAAAATGGAACTCATGTGAAAATAAGGAGTAGAAATGATGTCAATTATGCATGCACATGTAATCCCCTAATGTCAAATAAAGAATACGTTAATCGTATAGTTTAATGTTACAAAACAAGGACAAATGATGCCATGTAGTTTAACTTCGTGTGATAAGGAAAAAGATTCTACATATTTTATCCTCATGAAATATGAATGCTTAAGGTTGTTATGCAGTTTAATTCCATGAAACTAGGACTTTGTGTTGTTCAGTTTAAAGGCATACATTGAAAAAAATTTACTGTGCCATTACACAAAGTACTTCATCAAAAATCATGCATTGGTTGATGTTTTAAAAAGTTCACCATCCATTGAGATTAGGGAATAATCTCCATTTGTATAGACCTTATGTATAGAATAAGGTCTTTCCCACATTCTCTCAATATTTGGAGGCTTTTTTCGGCCATCATTGGAATCCTAAGGACAAACACCAATTCTCCTTGAAGAAATGAGAAGTGGCTAACTTTCTTGTTAAAAGCTCGTGTTATTCTATTCTAATAGAATTATAAATGATGCAATGTATGCAATCTATTTTCTTCAAATTGTTCTAGATCATAGATTAATTTCTAAGATTTTTCATATGTAGATAATTGATCACAGTTTTCAACTCAGAGTGATGAAAATTGAATTTCAATTGGTAAAACTACTTTTTTTCATACACAAACGATATGGAGTTTCCTTAGGGGCAGTATGGGTAGTTGTCCGATAACCCCATAATGCATGAAAACATTTATCAGGACAAGATTTCATATCATTAATCACCATATTCTATAGTATATTTGACTACATTTTATTGAAAGTCTCTATTTTCTATTGTTCATTGCGTGATAGCAAGATTAATGGTTGGATTTGATATTGTGTTCCTATTATAAATTCCATACCTCAAAATAATAGAAATTGGTACCATTGTCTATAATATAGTATTAGGGACACCAAATATCTTAATGATATTAGATTTGTAAATGAATAAAATGACTTTGTCTTTGACTTTTTTCAGAGGTATTTCCCCATCCCATATAGAGAAGAAACCTGTAGTAGTAAGAATATACTAGATCTTCTTAGATGTTGCTAGAGGATAAGGTCCTAATACATCAATTACTTATATATAAAATGACTAGGAATATTAATCTGAATGTAGAAAATCCAAGGGTTGGTTAATGAAGTTGGTATGCACTTCTTTTGAATGACATTTCATGGTGAAATTTGTGCAATCCTGCATCATTGAAGACTAGAAGTATCCAAACATTCAAATATGATCAAAAGGCATGTGTCAAGACTAGTGGGCACCACAAACTCTTGAATCTACTTCTTTCATGACAATTGTGGTTTCTTCTACTTTAATACAACTGAATTGGATTCCATTAAATCCTCATTTCTATAGAATATTATGGTTATTTAGACTAACATAAAGTGTAAAATTGGACACTCATCATTGGATTTTTTCCATTTATACTCTTTCAAGTGGAATTACTCTATTAATAAGGTATTCTATGATAGGAGTCATCCATCTTGTAGTATGACCATATGACACAGAAATACATCAAATTTCATTAATTTATTCCATTCTAATTTGAATGAAATATCAAACCACATGATGATGGGGAAAACTGATAATTTACTCATCCCGATTTAGATCTTCTAGGGATATGTTGGTATTAGCCAATGCACTATCTTTGGCATTTTGTCATCACAGTACATAAGACAATGTAGGCTCTGAGGGAAATTCATCCATTATCCCTCAAAAATAATCACACAAAGGGATTAAATCATATTTTATGATAGCAAAATACCCATTGATCTATTTTATTACATACTCTAAATCACCTATCACTTTTATGTGGTTCCCTAGTAACTGGATCACCAATTCCTGGCTAGTTATGAGAGATTGATTATCTACCTCATTATTGTTATCACCTTATGACAACATGAAGGAATATGTAAACACTACCTTTTCAGGAGAGATATGTATAATTCCTAACCCTTATTTGTTGAGTTTAGGGTTTTCCATTCTATTCCCAATTGGACTTCTCTAAGAACCATCAATGTACAATTCCCATTTTTGGTGATTATCTTAAATACAGTCAACCTCTTCATCAAGAAGTTTAGTATTCAATGATGTATCTTCTGCAGATAGGTGTTCATTATGTAAATATGCCATGTATTAGACTTTAATTTCCTTTTGAGGAACAAATTGGGTATCAAATTGTTACAAAATAACTTCACACCCTTCCAAACTCCTTATAAGTATAGGAAGACCGAGGATAAATTTGAGTTTGTTTTTGGGAGATACCATGTAAACCTTGTTATGTTATAGGTAGTGTATTAATTTCTATAATTCAATGATTAATGTCAAGAAACACTTCTCGATACATGAATATTGAGTATATGTGTCATGCATATTTGGACTGAGATTGTAATTGGTATTTTGATTTCCAGCACCATTCTTTCGGGCAGGGAAGGCACCCTGTGATCTCTCTAAAGCTGTCACAAAGAGGATAAGTGGTTTTCCTTCAATAGGTGGCATTAATACTAGTGTAATAAAGAGATATTTCTTGAGGGTATCAAATACCTCTTGGAAGTATTTGGTCAATTGATAGGTGACTTCCTTCTTCAATAACATGGCAATGGGTAAACACCTTCAAGCTAAACTGGCAATAAGGCGCTGAATATAGGCTAAGGGTCCTTGAAGTCCTCTTAATTATTTCAAATTTTTAGGAGGCGACACTCCAAGTATTTCTTTTGTCTTCTCTTGATCAACATTTATGTTGTGATGGCGTACAATGAAACCTAGGAATTTTATTGAGGTTACCCTAAAAACACATTTCAAGGGATTCATCTTCAAATTATTTTTCCGATGTTTATTGAATATGGTCTCCAATCATTCAGGTGATCAGAATGATGTAATGATTTAACTACCAAATCATCCACATGACATTAAAAAAAATTCCTAATAAGTGTTTAAAGATATGGTTCATGGCCCATTGATACATCTCACATGCATTCCTCAATCCGAAAGTCGTTACCTAATAGAAAAAAACACCTCGAGGGGCTTTAAAGTCAATTTACTCTTCAGATTCTCGGACCATTTTCATTTGATTGTACCTAGAGAATCCATCCAAGAAGGATAGAGATTCATATCCCACAATTTCATCAATTAAATGTTTTGTGATTTTAACTGCAAAGTTGTCTTAGAAACAATGCATATTAATATCTCTAAAATCCTTGAAAACACAAATACTTACATTCTTCTTTTTCACTGGGACAATGTTGTATATGACTTTTGGATATCTCACCTCCCTGAAAAATTCATCTTTTATATGATTATAAACATCAACATCAATTTTAGAGGCATTAATTGGGTGTGTCCATCATGCTACCTGCATGAATCACTAATGCTCTTCTGGAAAACCCAAATGATGAGTGGTTACATTGGGATTAAGGATTAGAATTTATATAGATCCAATGAAATATTAGATGATATTTATTTAGAAATGAATTATACATCTTTTTCTATCTTTTTTTCATGGGCACACTAATTACAGTGGGGCATCGATCTTCTTCTATACCCATATTTATTTCTCTGAGATCATCCAAAATAGTAGATACAACTTCCTCAAATTCTAGAAGAGTGACCTCGGTATTTTAATCTTTTCATTCCTTACATGTCACTTCATCTATTTCTACTTTCATAGTAAGTGATGAAGAAAAACGTTCAGATATAGTAGAATAGTTAGTATTCAATAATCATGAAGAATAGGAAACCATTTCTGACCCTATTGATGATGAAAGGTCTTTATAGAGCATTGAAGAAGAGATGATAGATTGGGAATCAACATCCTTGTCTTCCTCTAGTATTGAAACAAATTTTTTTAGCCTGATGAATAATGGAAAGAGTTTCTAATTTTTTTTGGATGAAATGAAGACATCTCTATTTTAGCTTTCACAACTTCTAAGTAAATCAATAATTTATCCCATGCTGTCAAGAACAACTGCTGTAATTGACATTATGGAAATCATTGGATGAGTTCTTGGATTTGGGCCAATATTTTCAATTTTATTAACAGGGAATACATAACCTATACTAAAATGATTTAATGGGTTCACAGGGATTTTTTCTAGGCCATTTAGAGAATTGATTGTTGTTACCTCTTTAGTTACATACCTATTTCCATTCGTGTGATAAAAGTTTGATTCAATATATTGAGATTCACATGTTTTGAACAAAGAATTTCCGCCATACAATGTCCCAATTTGGCCATTAATGGATTACTTGAGTCATTGGTGTTATGACGTAGTAATGGTCACATGTTTATGTAGCCAAGGACTTCCAAGAAGAATGTTGATGCTTGTGTCCAAACAGATAACCCTGAAATCTGAATTAGACAAAAGATCACTGAACTGAGTTCTGAGTGTAATATCACCTAAAGTTCCTTAATAATTCTTATCATAACCTTGCAAAATCAAAGTGGATGAAAATAATTATAATTCAGTCTAGCCTAATCATTGATGTGTATGGAAGGGAATGAGGTTGTCTCTTGAGCCATTATCAATGAAGGCTCGTCGGATGTCTATACCGTTAACCATGTCAGACAGTTACAAGGGCCTGATGTGTCCATGTACAACCTCATATTCATCTCCATCCATAAATAATATATCTTCATGACATTCTATAGGATCATTCCCTATATGGTAAAACATAGTCGTAACAACCTAGATTGAAAACTTTTGAGGACTTGGTAAAGCCTCAATAAGAGCTTCACTATGATCATCAGACATATTCAAGGCATCCAAGATTGACAACATGTCTGGTACATAGACTAGATATTTCAAAACATCGTACTTTTGGTCTAGAGGTATGTGTTTTCTAGCATGGATATATGGTTTTGTCGGTACCTTGGAAGTTGATGCTCCATATGTAGATGTACCCTTTGTTAGGACAGAAGATGGAAATATTTCTGTTTTTTGGTAGATTAGACTGATTAAGTCTATATACATTCTAAGAGAATGATGGTGTAACCTCTAATTTTTCATCCAAAATAATCATATCCATACTGATCTTGTCATTTGGGGGAGAACATCCATGTTATTTCTCAGCACATTTAAGGGATCTCCCCCATGTTTCTACAATATAAATGAGCTAGTCATGGGTAGAGTTAAAATAATTATATACAGAAAATACACATATTCCCATGTATCAACAACCTTGTATCCTTACTCAAGCTCCAAAGTTAGGTATATGGAATTCAGGCTCATCATAACCAGAATCAACATTTTCATGGGGATCTATTTAGTGGATAAATTTAATGTAACCAAAGATCAATTCTTCACCTTATGACGATTCTGTTTGATGGTTCTGTTTTGTTTATTCCGTTTGGTAGGATGGTGCTCGTTCTTTTGAAATAGTTGGCCTAAAATCTTCCAAATTCATGGAATTCTTTGTCCTCGACATGTTCTCATCCTCTTCTGAATGTTATTTATCTATTTCATTCCATCACTTCTTTGAGGGTTGAACTTTAGAGGACTGATCTTTTTATTTATATGGCTTTGTTGTGGAAGAAGTGGTCGATGACACAATAAGGTGTTTCAACTATTTTCATAGAATTTAATGAGTTTGGTTGATCACTTTCCTAGTCATCCAATCATCACATTTCTGTGCATTTTTAACTTTTGACTTTCTATCATTCACCTTCTTCCTCTGGATCAGTAGTAGTATCATGTGCTACTTGGAATGTCAAACATTTCAGTCTCACTATTCCGGAGTCTACCATTTTTTTCAAGAGTTCATTGAAAAAAAACACTTCTAAATGGTATTTTTGAACATTTGTGAAAGGGGAAATAATTTGGAAGATCTTAATATCCCTCTGTGTTAGGTTTTTTCAACCTTGGAATTTGAACCAAATTGTTTTCCAAAGAAGAACTGAAGTAACTGAGAACCTGTTCATTCTGAAAATAATAAAATTTGTTCATTAACTACATAAATTTTTTCCACCTTTGATCTTTTTGATCAACTTGTTTAGGCGGTCATTACTGCTAACGTCCTGGAAGAGGACCCCTTCGGTACGATGAAGGTTTTAATGTAGAATTAGGTATAGGTGTTAGTTTGAGTGTGAATATAGCATCCTCTAATTTCCCCACTATTGTTTCTAGAGATAATGGAATTATAAGAAATTTAGCTTTAGTTTCCAAAATTTAATCCTCCGCCTGTTGGGCTATTGAAGCATGATCTCTCAACCATTCTATTTATTTCATAGGGATCAATGGTGTGTGTAACTCATCACATAAGGTTTCCATAAAAATTGGTAGAAAATATTCTTGAAAGAGTGACATATTTAAGGAATACGTTAATCCTTTCCATCGATAAGTGAAATTTGAAACTCTTTTATTCACACTTTGTTTGAAATTTTTAAGTTCCAAAACTGATTTCTTCTATAATGTTGAGCTGAATTGGTGAAGGAACTTATTAAAAAGATCTTCCCATCTAGTAATTGATCAACATTAAAAACTTGTATACCAAACTAAGGATGGCCTCTGTAACGATTGCACAAAGCATCTGAGCTTTACTAATTCTTAATATTTAAGGGTCCCTATCATGAGATCACAGTGAGAAAAAATATCATGTTAAGTGTTTCCTAGATCTTCTAAACCATTAAATATTGGGAATGCAGTATTGAAAAATTTTAATGGGGGGGGGATTAGAGCCACCCATTTGGGTTAATCATTATCCTCTAGCTATACTGGTGCACTTCATTCGTCCATAGAATTCAGTAGTGTTTTTAATGCTTCAATTGTGTTTAGAAGCATTTGGGGAATATATGGATGAGATGGGACCTTTATAGGTACAATAGCTAGAGTTTGAACTAGTTAAATGACTGAAAAAACCACTGTTGGTGGTGTTGCTAGTATTTGACTTGGATAACCCATGGGGGATGGCATATAAGGAGGTGTTTGATCCTTCCTTGGATGTGTACCCGATAAAGGGAATTAATTATCTACATCTGTAGTTGCTACAAATCCTCTTTTCTGAGGAGCTTCTATAGGATATGCATGTGGAGGATCTACCTGGGGAGCATGTCTAGTAGAAATGATACTTCAAAATAACTCTTTATTGAGTATTTTTAACTCCTTAATCTCCTCTTTTTGATTAGAAAATTTTTCTTCAATAAAAAGATATTGACCTTATCCTATTGAAAAGTTATATTTTATGTTAACATTACCTTTCCACTTATTATATTCCATTCGAAGGGGTTGGAGTTGGTTTCTTGAAGAAATACCTAGATTATGGGTAAACCTCTGATATTGGGTACACACACCTCCTTCATTTGCATTAGTGTTTACCGTATTATGGGTAGTTAAATCATCTTCTGACTCCACTTAATTGGAATCATTCTCTAGAGGATATTCTGATGTTCTGTTAATAAATTCACTGACTCATAATACATTGATGGAAATCTGTAAGTATCTTTGTAAGATCATATCCTTATATATCATCCAAGAGACTCTGTTATCCTATACACTAAATTTTTAGAAACTATTTCGTGGATAGTAATCCAATGGAAATACTTGGATAGTTCAGTTGTGCATTCAATTTGTGGATTCGTCCCTAATTGGTAGAAAATTGACTTCCTTTGTGGAGGGGATTGTAGATGTAAAAAATATCCCAACCGTACAGACTGGGACTGTTTCTGCTCTTCTTCAATTAATCATTGAACATTATTTTTTTATTTCAAAGGTAGAATTAAACAAGCCCATATAACTATAGGAAAGGGTGGCTCTTGAACATCAGCAACTTAGATTCTCAAAGCTTATATTCTGATTTTTTGAATTTTGGTCTGATCATTAGCTTGGTGCATTATTCAACAACCACTTCAATCACCTATTTTGGAAGACCATTTTGCAATTTTACACATTTGTTCTGTCTGATGACTAACATCCTCTTAGTGGGAGTACTACATAATGCCTTCATATGCTTGATGCAAAAGTATCTCAAAAGCATTCCCTATTTGGGAATGACTCTGATAAGAGCTATTCAAGGCATGTTCTTGAGTGTATACATGATTACACACATAATTTGATGATTGTAGATATCTTTGGGAAATAAAATTTCATTAGACAACATTTTTTAGGATTTTATGATTTTTGATCACAATGAAATGAAATGCTCTTTGTTCACCATACACTCTAATACAAACTCTACATGGGGTATTAAAAATTAACTAGCACAACCTCTTTAGTGCTTCGAGTCATGCACGCTGAATGGATTTGTGCTACTTCTCAACCATTGGATCTCAGAAAATTGAGAGAGATTTCATGTCGATTTAGAATTTAAACCCATCGGTTACCTTTAAATGACTTTGATATTCATCAAATGGTAAAAATTTGGATTTCAAATGATAACGATTATTCCATAATTTGAGGCAGATATCATGAATTCAATCTTCTACCATCAATTATAGAATGTTGTATTGAGAGGTTTCCAAAGTCTATAAAATGATTGGTATTTCAACATTTTCCAATTGTTTTCTCATATTCAACATATCTTCATCATCTTTGGTTAGAGGCTTCTCCACTTTGTCTGACCAGAGTGGGTGCTTCTCGATTTATTCATTACAAACAATGTAATAAGTTATTTTTCCCTCTGATATATTAGAAGGAAAATGACCCAAGATATGCTTAGAGAATGACTGTCACCCTAGGATGACTTCTGGTTGAGGAAGTATTTAACCTATTAGTTACAAGGCATCATACATGACTGGATTTATATTGGAATGTTCTTTGAGATAAGATGGATTTCTCATTACTACATTGTTGATTAGAGAGATATCTTGACAATGTAAAACACTACTATAGAGATATCTTTCATAATGAATGCTATCATGGAAGTACCACCATGGTGGATTAAAACATGGGATAAATCCTATTTCTACTTTGTATTCTAGCCACACTTAGGGTTACCATGGCTCTCATCTGGAGATAGGCTCTCTAGATTGAATAAATTTTCATAAAACAAGCCTTTATGAGGAAGATTATGATGGGGATCATCAAAATTACTTCTAGTAATCCCATAATATGGTAACAAGAGAGTAGGATCTTGAGTTTCAACAGATAAATGTCTGAGGGCTTCAAGAACACTTCCATTAAGAGGAGCGAGATCACATATTGGATAATTATTTTCCAACTATTTTTGGAGATAATTCTTCTTGGATGCACTTTTACACGTAGTTGGGATCACTTTATAGGAGAATAGGTTATTGTGGGATGATTTTTGTGTCTGCCTTAGAGTGGTCATTATAATGGGTTGATTATCTCCCATTGGAAATGGTGTATTTTCAAGATCCGATTGTCCGTATGATATGGGGGAGTATACCCCGTAACCATCTTTAACCGGAATAGAGGTACGTATATGCTTCGAGATGGCATGCTGATGTGTCATCCCGGGTGGGGGGGGGGAGTAATGTATATGTTCCCCTGATATTATTGGATATTATGTTATGTTATTTTTCCATGCTTCCAGAATATGGGAAGGAATTATTTCCTTCCCTTTCACCATTTCTAAGATGTGTTTCATGACTTAAATGGATAGAATGAGAATATACATCAATTATATATCTTGATTAGGTGTATGTTCCGACTCATTCCCTCCATTTCCTAACAGTGGATACTGATAGTACTCATGTATGGGGCCAGAGAGTTCAATCGGCCCCGGGATTGTGATCAGAGCATTCTAACTGACTTCTCCAGGTGCTGCCAAATGAAACTATTGGCAGGCCTCATGAATGCTGGTAGGTGTATGTTCATGCTGGTTTTTTCCTTCCAAACATGGTTGATTGATTTCTCTCAACGGTGATAGATGATATTATTGGAAGAATTGGTGAGGGTATGCAGGTGTATGTTCTTGCTTACCAGTTGTCACAATATTTGATTAGAGAGCTTAATTGAATGATGTTAGATGAGCAGACTAACTAGATTATAGTTTGTAAATAGGTGTATCTGTCTATTCATAGTTCTCCACTAGATTTAACTAGTGGTATTGGTTGGTCGCTACAATAATAGTCTGCTTGGCTGTGAAATTGGGACTAATGGGTGTATGTCCCAGTTCGTTATTTTCCATCAAATTAGGTTGATGGACTTCTCTAGACCGAAAAAAGGTAAGAACCCTGTCCCTCTTGGATGGATGTTTTCCATTAAGGTTTTTCTTGTGTTCTCTTGTTAGAGGGACCTGGGCCTAACAACCAATGGAAACACCACCATCATGTTGGATGTTCACTGTTGTGTGATTCTACTGATGAAATTTCTTAGTAGGAGCCATCAGGAAGGACCCATGAATCGTTTAGTTGAGACCGTGAGTGACTTATTGATCCCCCTTCCTATAGTATGTGAGGGACTGGTTGTTGTGTTCTAAGGATAAGGATCCAAAATGATTGAAGAAATTAGTTGGCACCATCTTCTTCTTGACCATCTGTCATCGCTGACCTGATGATCGAGGGTTATTGTTAACCTAGAGAGCCAGTCGGGAAGCCTCCAAGGTTGCGACAGTACCGTGTTGACAGTATTCCCTTAATTGTACATTTGAGACCCTGTTTTTTATATGTTGATTTGGTAATTATTTCCTTCCAGCAGATAAGGATTCATCTTGAGAAGCGGTGGGGGAAGTCACATTTTTAAACATAACAGAATCCATTTTGGAGTGAAGGGAGTTCTGAGAAATTTGATAAAAAAATGATATCCATTAAAGAAACATCTTTTAGCCAGATACATGAATGATTGATTCCTCTTCCTGTCCTTCCTTTATAAATCGATTGGTGCCTAATAGATTGGTATCACTATTAACATGGTTAAGGATTCACGTTGGATTCACCGTTTTGGTTTCTTTCTTCATTGGAGCATGTGTTATAATTAGGAATAACTGCTTCCAAGATGTTTCCATTGGATTTATATATGGAATTAAAAATATACAAATGTTCTTTATCCAAAAGGGACCTTCTTTCCAAAGGTAGGCATTTGTTATGTTTGAACATAAAGTACTTAAGAAAATGCATTGGTTGAGAGGATGGGAGGTCAAACTCATCACGCCCTTTTAGGTTGAATTATTTTCTACTCCAGGACTCTCTTATAAATTAGAGATATTATCAGGAATCCTTATTAATTAACCAACTATAACATAGTTTTACCTTATAAATTTCAATAAATTATTAGCATGTGTGAAATTTTAAATCATCCATATATAGTTGAGGTTATTCATTAATGGATTCATCCTTATGTATACAAGGTTCTTCATCAATGATATCCTCTCATATACTATTTATTAATTATTTTATCCATCGTTATGATTATACTGATTTTTAAGCCCCTCAATGGGGTATGATGGAATTAATCATCATCTAGTGAGATGAATATTTGTTTTGATTTAGCGATTGAACCCATAAACAGGCTACCTACATATCATTGTGAAAGGAATCAGAACCCTCATAGATTGGTGCCACTTAATGGGATACATTATACCATTTAAGGTCATGCGATAAGGACCTAGCCGTATATTTTAATGTCATGTGGTAAGGACGTCTAAGTGAAAGGTGATTAGTCATAGTTTTGGGTGGTAATTATGGAGAAGAAGCCTGGGGAAAATGGATGTAATATGGGATTCCATGTTGGATTAGTCCCTGTGTGTAATATGGATCAGGAAGAATTGGGTTGGTTTGATGTGTTGGGTTTGATCCTCAGTGAGACATCCTACATATCCTATTTGTATGGGAATATAATCCCATGTATTTTGATGAGTATCATATGAGAATATAGTCCTTTGAGATAGATGAGTTTGCAATTACTTCTTCAATAAAATTCCTTGGTGACTTGGGGGGTTTAATTTGGGGCTTACTCCTAAAGAGGATTCCCAAATTAAAGTAATTTATGTTGGATTCTTGAAGAGGATATCCAATGATCACGGGCCCTGATGATGGCTTCCTACATATCCCAATTATTGTGGGAATAATATTTCTCATTGTTCATTAGTTTAGGGTGTCTTAATTAAGGGCTTACTATTAAGGAGGTTTCCCAGATTAAGGGAGTTGAGGTTGGATTCCTATAGAGTATATCTAATGAGGTCGGTCCCTGATGAATTCTTCCTATAAATCCCAATTATGGTGGGAATAAAAGTTATCATTGTTCAATATTTTTGGGTGTGTGGATGTTGTGATCATAACAAATATCTATTCCAATTTGATTCATTTTGTAGTGAGAAATAAGGGGATGTGAAAGATTCTACAAAGGCACCCACACTTTTCTTCCCCCACTGGTGGAAGAGGACATGCCAATGACAATGAGGGTGGATGAGGCCGAGGCAACTGGAGAAGAGGGTGAGGCAACGATCCTTCCTTCTATTCACCTTACATTATATAAGGGTCCAATATTAGGAGGGAGTGAAGGTAAAGTAAGTAGACAAGAGCAAGAAGACAACCTCCTACATGAAAGGTTAGGGGATAACACCAGGATGGATACCCTAGTGGATCTCCGGAGGGGAGGGAAACATCTCATTATCTTGAATGGAAAACTAATTTTTAATTGCACCTTCCCTACCAGTGTCCTGAGGTTCTGGGTTTTAATGTAAAAAATGTTAGGATAGAACCCAAAGCATAATCCTCCAAACTGAGAACTTCCCAAAACTATTCCTGGGAGAATGGTCCCTGGGATTACAGATATACAAACCCCCAGACACTCCATGAATCCTAACCCCATTCCAAAAAAAATGTGGGAAGCCTCTGACCGTAGATATATAATCCAAAAAAAGAGACATGTTGATGTGTATTTCCCAATGTTTTGATAAGTTAGGAGGTTTTAGTGGGGGTTTAAAAATTTTCCATTTCATATAAGGGAACCATGGAATGAAATACCCAGCTATGAATAGCTTTGAAGAGGTTATACAATATGATGTGTAGGACCTGTGAATAGTTATTCCATGTAGGTAACCTGCGTAGGTGGGCCACTTAGGTACCCCATGTAGGCCTTAGCGATGAAAGAAAGAAAATTATTTAACATAATAAATCCAAGCCTTTGAAAGTTTAAAATTGTGAAATAATTTCAAAACATTCTTTACCTATATAATTATATCTCATATTTTGTATTTAGAGATATACCTAAGAAAATTTGAGGGATCTAGGAGAAAGATCTATGCAATGGGAGCTTCAATAATTTTTTCAACATATTATATTGTCAAATGTGGAGCCCAAAGGTCATATTTATAGGGAAGGAAGGGGCTGGTAGAAAATATTCCATTGGCGTAGGTTAGCCTCACATACCTTATACATAGTTCATTCACATAGGTTTCCATAATGTATCAGGGAATACTAGTCTTCCGTGCAGGTCCGCTGTTCAGGTCCTCTAAAATTGGTCATGCCTTTTTTTCTTTGATCATTGTCTTGAGATTTTAAAATGTACAGGGGCCACATTCGAAGTCATTTTTTCTTATTAAGGAGTCTCAGTAACGATCTGTCAGAGAAGTGTCTAGAAGAATTGGAGTGACTAAATGAGAAGAAATTTTAGACCTTGCATCATTTGGAGGTCCACCAAAATCGGATTGTGTGATACTATAACATAAATTTTTCTTCTGTTCATTCCTTGAGGGTGATATGGTGTTGTTATTTAGGAATCCAATGATACTCATAAAGAAACCTATAATTATGGCTCCAATGAGGGAGGGACCTTATTCCATCTAAATATTTTACTCCAAGTTATTTTATTCTTTAATCTCAATGGATATACAACTCATCACAACCCCCGCCAACATGAGGTTCCAGATGGAATATTGTGTGTAATCACACAAAAATCTTCCTTATTGGATGATGTTAATGGGCATGGTAAAATTACATTCCACATTAAACTACAAGGTAATTTTTTTTAGAATAAGATAAAAAAATCATTTCCCTATTTAATAAAAATGGGATTTATCAAGTCAGAAATGCAAGATGATTCATTATACTCACTAGAGATGGCACCACCCCATACATTGGTCTTCTACCATGTTGCTCACTGAAACTATATATGTTTCGATTCCCATAGTCATGGGATAAGTATTCATTCCATATTCCCTTATCCTAGGTCCATCCTCACTATCAAATCATGATGAATAGTTTTCCACTGACAATCATAATGGTGGACCTTGTGAAATATGTCTTCAAAGATTGTGAGGAAAAGGGTACCATGTAAATCCTTTCGTGTGAACACATTCAAATTTCTCTAGCCACACAAGCCCCATTAATTCACTTTCACCCCATCATGATGGAATCTATGAAACAATAAATTGCAACATTAACCTATAGAAATTGGGTATTCCTCACGCAACTGTGTATAAGAGGAATAAATGAAAACATCTTTAGCACATGATGATAAATGATAGCCTTACCCCATCCCATAAATATTGGACTCCTCACGATAGCTATTAGATTTCTCAATTCCCTCATCATAGAGGATGTCCCCATTTCTAGAATTGATCTTCTCCCATGAAATCTTTCAGAACAATGCATGTCTTGATTCATATCCACACATGATACATAGACATGCCCAAATCCATTTTCCTAGCCCAGATTTAGTTTACTAACAATAACAACCCCATAACTTTATTTGAGATAGATCCATCTAGGTAACGTCACACTCCATGGAAAAGTTTAGTATGAATGTTTCTATTATTCAGGGAAAAATTAATTCCACATATCATACTCCTTGTCCTAAGAAATTTTGGATATCCATAAAATTTCTATTGAAATATGTAACTAGAATTCAGATTATAGAGGACACCATTGTTTGACTATGAGTTGATATGACCCATTTTTGGAATTGCGTAAGTCACCCATAAAATGGTCATGTCGACCAAAGGCAAATTTTTCCTTAAGAGAAAAATCTTCTATCTTTGTAATCCCCCAAAAAAAATTTGTTGGAAACTAATTTGTGAACATAGTGTGAAGTAATTCCTTGTGTTTTTGTTCCATTATATTTATCTAGATCCATGAACCCACAAGGTCTGGGTTTACATCATCCATCTTCACATCTAAGGTATGTCAGAACATCTTAGCCTAGTAATAATATTATCAATCATTATTTCCATAATATATGGACCTATTTATGTGACCCAAAACTATAAGAAACATTTACTCTTTCCATATAAAATTAAACTGCGTCGTTTCCTAGAACTACATATGAATTGATTCTCACTCTAACAAGATATGTAGAAACATCAAGATCCTATATCTTAGGCCCATGCATAATTAAAAAAATGACATTTCCTATGTGTGGATCTGACATACGTAGGGGATGTTTTCTCCCAATTAATGAGTAATTTTGAAATAAATTTCTTCGTCCATATTCGAGTGCTTTCCTTTAACAAACCATGCCTTATGTTTTAGGAAATCTAAATATTCCAAATATTTTTTTTCAACCATCAGTAATTATATATAAAAGTCCAATGTAAACATTTATTTGACTATTAATTGATATGCCCTAATTTGGATTGTAATATGATTCCCACAAAACGAGCATGTCAACCCAATGCACATTTATCCTCAGGGGTGACATCTTCTATCCCCATAATCCCTAAACAACATTATGTTGGACACCACTTTTCAAACATTATATGTGTTTAATAATTTAAAACATGCCACTCATCTTTATTTAGATTAAAAAAATCACAAAATTCAGGCATAAAACACCCCTTTATATGTCTAAATAATGCAGAAACATTCTGGGACATATAGACCCACTTAGTTAATCATTACATTACTCGTGGTAATATCTGTTCAATGAAAAACACCAGTCTTGTTAATCAAACTTGCAAGGCTCTAAAAAACCTACATAATGATACATAGTACTGAGCAGACTAAAACCCTACAATGGTAACCAAGGATAAAATTTAAGTTATACTCGCTAAGTTTTCACCATATTGGAATTATGAAAAAATTACATTGTTAATAGAAAAGATGAAATGTTTCTATGTTTCTCTGTGTAACCCTATAAATTTTGAAAATCATAATTGTTGGTTCCCATGTCTCTAGAAAATTTTATAGCATACCTAATATTTTGTAAAAAAACAAAATCTACTGGTATTGGGATAATAATTATGCCTATACACGTCAATGAGAAATTATCTATAAGATATCATTTCAACATGAATATCCTGTGTTAGGATCGATTTTGATTTCCAATGATAAAATAATTCAGGTTATATGAGAGATTATCCTTCAAAACATATCTAGTGATGATTGGTTGAATCTTCATGATATGCTGAAGGGTAGATAATTGAGGGTGATGATGTTTTCATTTATTTAATGTATTTAAATGAATGACGAACATTCACAGCATGGAATATTTCTATATGAGTAAAACATTGATGTTACAAATCCCGCATGGAGGATTCCTAAAATTGAACCATATCATCATTAGAATACTCTACCACATAAAAAAGATCAAAAAACATTGTAATCTATGTCTCATCATTAGCTCAAAATGCCTCTATCATCTCAAAAGTATATGCTCATATCTTCATTCCATATTCCTCTTTTTATTGTGCTTCATAAAATTTCACATCAGTGTGAACCTATTTTTCTTTGATAATATCCAACTCCCAATAAATCCATTCCTCTGAGGATATCTTCTCCAAAACATGAGCTTGTCACCACATATCCACCTCTTGATTCCTAGATGCTTCACCAAGATTGGTATTTTTGACTATAACAATATGGTCTATGGACTCAACAATTGCATGATGAGATTGGAGCACACTAGCCCTATCCTGAATCCTTTAGTGGGTCCATGAATCATCAATGTTTCCATAAAGATGACCATATCACTTTTTGGGAACCATTGAATCAAAATATATCTTTTGATAAATGGCCTTTCAGTATGCAGAATCTCCATTCACAATAAGAGAATCGAATTCTAGGGCTAGGAGTAAGATATTTTCTGCAAATCATCAGTTCGCATAGTAGAGGTTTGGTAGATGAAAAATGAGGCTTTACACCCAATTTATACATGTGATTCCTATTATGGGTACACATGGATACCAAAATTTGATTCCAATGGGACCAAATTATTCATCAGAATGAAATCCATTTTGTCTCAATCAGATCATATTCTAATGTGAAGAATTTTTTGGGTCTTGAAAACACATCCTCAAACATGAAAAGACTTTTATGCATTTAGAAAGGATAAAATCAACCATGAAAAAATAGTTGAAATTTTTAAATGAGTGTGAAATAAAAAAAGGATCCGTTTCACATATAAATATCACTATATGAGAGGCTCTTTTTTTCAAATATCATTTCGTTATATGGATCCCTCTCCACACAGAGCCCTACAAACAACAAATCATTTTCAGACCCATGATGATATTTTTTGGCTCCCACAAAAAAATATTTTTCAAGCCATAGTGCTATTTTATTTCTCCAACAAATGAAAAATAATTTATCTCATGTGAAATAAATTTTCATCTAACAAAAACTAAATAAAATTATATCCATGTGATGTCATTTTATGGATCCTACAAATGAAGAGACTCTATGGTAGACGTGGGAATCTAGGTATCTCAAAATTGTGTTACATATATGTCTCTATAAAAACACCATAGGGGGAGCTAGGAGGGAGAGGATGAAAAGTGGAGAAAAGTTGTGAGTGAAATGGATTTTGAGTAAGTAATTTTTTTATATAGTACCAAGATAGAAAGGGAAATCACCCAACTAATTTCATACCCAAAGTCCTTTTCTAACAGTATTTCTTGAACCATATATGGATGAGCCCTTTTTTTCATCACCCCATATAACAAATGGATTTGTGCAGGAATCCCTCCTCTTGTAGAAAAACTCTACATTGAAAGATCCCTTACTAATATAGAAAAAAAACTATGTGGATGAATCCCTCCCCCCCGATAGAAAAATGATATGTGGAAGGAACTCAAAACCTCATGAGAAAAACAGTATGGAGGGAACCCCATCAAACAAAAAAATGACTATGTAGAATGGGGAATCATATGGTGTTCTGATTTACCACTATCATTGATTTCCACTGGTGTAGAATTTGGCCCCACCTTATACCCTCCACCAACCATCCTAATTTCCTCCCACATCAACATATGTTGTGTGAAGTGCTAATCCCCATGTGGACCCCTTCACAATTCACCATGCTAAGGAATCTTCCAATGTTTCTAGATACATGTGATTAGAGTATAGGGAAAACCAGTATTCCCACTTGGTCATACATTTCCATGGTAAAATAACATCCTATTGGTAATCTATATAACAAGGATGATACATGAAATGTTCTTGATCATACATTACCATGGTTATGATGTTTATAAACATGGAGGTAGTGCCAAGGGCCTCACCAATTTAGATATTGAGGAGGGAGATCACACATTCATTTACCTTTTAAGAGTGATAGTGCGATATACTTTTCTCATAATATATGAAATCTAGAGTCACTAATCCCTCCAAGTGTAAGCCCCTAATAGGATGTCACAACCCTCATCCTGTTCATCTAATAGGTTTATGAGAACATGAGTGGAGACAGAATCCAGATCCCTCTCTATCTATGTCAGTCCATTAACCACATCCTCATCCCCCAGTGGATGAAAGAGAATGTCTAACTTTCCAAATCTACTTATTTCTATTTATTCTCACACTAATCATGACTCAGATGGTCATAGAGGTTAGTGGTGATCATGACATCGACACTATCCCAACATTTAGGCCTCCCATTTGGTATAAGCCCAAACCATTTCCACCATGGGCATACCATTTAGTATAAGCCCCAACCATCCTAAAATATGGTTATCCTTTAATGATCTAAGTACCAAAATTCCAAAATACATAGGATTTGATATTCAACTTACTTAGATACGTAGGATTCCACCCTGAGGTCCTAACCCACCACCCAAATTTCCTTAATATTTTATGGGTAACAACCTTAAGAAAATCATATCTGACCTAGAGGGGTATATTAATTTTCAGTCTATTTCATCACCATCCATATTAGAATATATTCCAAGTAATATCATGCCCCCACATAGGGGACCACATCCCTTCCAGGTTATATCATGCTACTTCAGAAAAATTCCCACACCATCCTTGACTAGGTACATTTGACCTAGACAACCATTCTTGGATTAACCAGCTAGGATTCAAGAATCCCTGAGAGGGTGAGGGGTGAATCAATGATATATTTTTATTTTATGTATCCTTAATATGGAAACAACCATCAACTCCAATTAAATAGTTCTTTCTCGTATGAAAACAAATAAAACACACAACCATAAGAATACAAGAATTTATAAGGTTCACTACTCAAAAGGAGTATCTAATACTATGTATGGTTTGAAAATAACCAAATACTACATAATCTGATATAAAAAAATCATTTTGTGTGAAATAAAACAAGTAGGATATTCCCTTACACTAATATAGAAATATTTTCAATATAATAAAAAATGTTCTTTAAATAGCCTGAAATGATGGAATACATTTTTTGTTATTCCAGATCAATATTCAAAAAAACATAGACATTAAAAAAAATTATTCACATTCTTTCTCATGAGTATGTATGAACATATTGTAATTCATAATGATATTATGTCTGATTCCCTAGTCCAATTATAAGTCTGATAGTTCAATACATAAATATAACATTGTCAGAATACCACTTGAAACAAACACTACTGGTGTGATGGCCTTTATCAGTGCCAGAAAAGGTAATTAAATGCACTAGAAAAGGGATGTTAATAAAGGCGAAGATAAAGGGGGTCCGTTTTATCAGTGCTCAAAAAAGCGCAGATAAAGTCCCCTTTTATCAGTGCAAAAAAAAAGCACTGATAAAAAGGGCATTTATCAGTGCTTTTTTTTAGCGCTTATAAAAGACCCATTTTACAGTGCTAATAAAAGTAAAAAATGTAAAAAAAAGTTAAAAATAAAATAAAATTCTTAGGGAGATTTTAACTGTGCTTGACCCCATGCCCCTTTACCAGCTCTACGCAGACCCCCCCCTCCCACTCTCCATGTGCTACATGTGTTGTGCATCCCCCACTAGCTCATGCGCCTCTTGCTTCCACCCAAACTCAAACCCGAGTCCTCCTCCCTTGTGAGCCTCCACCTTTACCACTAAGCTATTTTTTTCTCAATTTAAATATATATCTATTTATATATATATAGTTATATTTATTCGTATATTAATATAGATTCATATTAATATAAATATATTTAGTTATATTAATACATATATATTTATTCATCTATTAATATATATATATATTCATCTATTAATATATATATATTCATATATTAATATATATATATATAGTAATATTTATTCGTATATTAAAATAGATTCATATTAATATATATATATTTAGTTATATTAATAAATATATATTTATTTATATATTAGTACATATATATTTATTTGCATATTAATATATATTGATAATTATTTATCTATATATTTTTAGTTATAATTTTTTATCCATATATTTATTTTTATATTATTATATATTTATAATATTAGTTTTAAATACATTTATAAAATAACATTTTATGCGTATTTATAAATAAATAAATAAATACATACATACATATATACGACACACACACACATACATAGACACACAAAGACACACACACACACAAATATATATATATATATATATGAATAAATTCATATATTTGTGTGTCTAAAAAGCCTTAGAATGTCAAAATGACCATAACATCTAATCCAAAAGTCCGTTTCAACTCCAAAACCATTCAAATCTATGAAAATGACACAATATTTGATATGATATGTGGTAAGTCTTAGCAGACAACCGGATATGAAGACATACATGTTTGAATGGTAAGAAACCAGGGCATCCAAACTAAAAACTCAGTTTTGGAGGACTTCTGGGCCTTTTCAAGACTTGAAAAATCTTACATAAGGTTTATTTGGGTCATTATCATGTAGAGAACATCGCAATCTTCGATTTTATATGCTGTAGAGCTCAACCAAACACCCAAATCAAGAGTTATGTATGTTTGAAGTTTGAGTTACATTTTCAACATATATTAGATCTATTTTTTAATTTTTTGTCCCTTCAAATTTGTATTTAATGATTATTAATTGATTATAATTAGAAAATTATTAATTGAAAATATTTTTAAAATATTATAATTCCATTTTTACTAAATTTATTATATATTAAATGTAATAATCTATTTATACTTATCTAAAACATATTTAAAAAATATATATTTTATTTATATCAATAAAAATATACTTATATAACAATATTTTACTTTTTATATTTTTTTTGAAATATACAGTTTATCAGCTTTAGGAAAAAGCACTGATAAATACCCCCCTTATCATTGCTACTAACAAATTCACTAATAAAGGTGTCCTATTTATCAACTCTAAAAATCACTGATAAAGGGGTGCCATTATCAACGCTAAAAAAGTGTTGATAAATTGTCACTTTCAACAGCGTTTTTTTAGCGCTGTTAAAAGTGACATTTTTCAGGGATTTTTTAGCACAGAAAAAGTGCAGTGCTACAGAAACCCAGTTTTGTGGTAGTGAAATATGAACATACTTATTCATCAGTCCGGAATCTTATTCATGTTTCCAAATACGTAAACTCTGATTACAATATTCTCCCTTTTACATTATTTCTTTTTTTTAGAAAACCACTTCATGAAAAAATAAACTGTGAACCTATTCTTGGTTAAGTCATGGAACTTCAATATCCTATTTCAGGAATCATGCAAGTCACAAAATACAAAAATAATTCTCCACCTTTTATAGGCATTCCAAAATATTTCAATCAAGAATCTAGAAAGGTTTTCCTACATCACCAAATTTCCCAAATTATTTATCTTCCATTGTTCATGGATCTCCCTTGGAATTATTCAACACCTTTATTAGCTTAATATCACCATTAATTTTAAACTTCTATTTGAGTTCTTCAATTAATATATCATTATAAAAAATATTCAGTTTGAATCTAATTATTGTATCTAATTTCCCAAAACAATTTCCCCATTACTAAAGAAAATTCACTCAGATTGTCTTAACCCACATACAACCAAATCATAACTAAAGATATTTCCTTACGTTGATCTGCACCAATTAAAATACTATCTACCCATTCTAATTTACTAATTAAAATGGATGTATATTTTCAAAAAAACATTTCGTTGTTAACCACCAAATGTAAGAATAAAAACAAATGTATTCTCAAAACAATTATTGAAAACAACTCTTATTTAGATTTATTCATTACAATAATGATAATAGATTATTTAGTAAATTTATCTTTAAATATTGTGACAAACATATATATTCCTATTAAAATGATATAATCTAACTGATAAAAACAAAGGAAAACAAATTCTTGTAACTTCAAGCAAGCTTCATTTTCCCTTCTGACAACACATTCAAAAATACATTAAAAATTATCTTTTTCTTCTTAAATCATGTTAG
The DNA here is from genome assembly GCA_963277665.1 of Viscum album. NCBI lineage: Eukaryota > Viridiplantae > Streptophyta > Magnoliopsida > Santalales > Viscaceae > Viscum > Viscum album. The sequence goes on from CAUJRU010002671.1 coordinate 25,429, forward strand.
AGATATTCAAAACATTCTATATCACATTAATTAATAAAAGAATCATCTTGATTAGAAATGGTAGACTATATTGTTGATTGATATCATGATTAACAAACTTTTATTGTTAAATTCCCCCAACATCTCCCAATACAATTCTTTATAAAAAAATCCCCCTTCAAATAATGTTTCTTATCAATAAGCCTCAGACACATTAAGGATAACCATACTATATAATGATTAATTACTAAAATAGTAACTTTGGTTATTAGTGAAATAGCATGTATTATGGACCATTACCACAAAAAAAAAATATTTCATCTTGTGAATACGATACTCCAAGTCATCTAGGCTTCAATAAATTTTAATTATGGTGATCCCATACTTATAGACATGGGAAAAAATATTTCTACTTCATAAAACATTATACATCCACAAAAACATTATTGTATCATGTAATCCTCATGAGTTTGAAAATTTTGAACATCATATTAATCATAATATTACATACTAAGAAAATTAATGTATCTTTTATGTCTTCTAGCATGATCTTTCTTTCCTATAAAACCTGAATAAGATTGACATCACTGTATCGCCCCCATTCCATCAAAAATATTGTATAAAAAGTTCTAAAACATTCTTCTGATAATTGGGAAATAAAAAAATCATCTGATTTATATCATACCCATGATACATTCTATTCTCTTCCTCATTACAATAATAACATCCTTCAATACGCCAAGTGAATTCACTGAACCTTTCATCCAAAAAACATCTTCCCAATCTGATGGACTTTCTTAAGCATTGTGATTTTTTCATAATATGATGTTTATTTTTATTTTCACCAAAACAATTGAGGAGATTTATCATTATTTGATATTTCTAGGACCAAAAAGACAACACCCGAATATGATCATATTCCTTACAAGCTTTTTCCTACCAATATCCCCCATTGGTTTTTGTTTTCAACCAATATTCATAAATTACATAACATTGATACCTCATGAAATCGATTACATTTCAACAATTCTAAGCCTACCAGAGATAACTCATTATAGGAAAGAATTATTATTGACTGCAAAACCATGATATCCAAAAGTACTGATCATGAAACCCCAGTATCTTTTCTTCACTTCATTATTTACTTCCTTAACTTTTCTTCTAACAAAAAAAATTCTTTTACACTACTTATACATTATTTTTAACAAACATTTCCTACAACTACTCACCCAAATAGTAAGAATAGATCACACACTATGTTGTTGGATTTATAGCATACCTGAAACTCCCCATTCATGTATACTTCCATAAGGATATATTAATGAATAAATTATTCCCTTTGAAAACACAATCCAAATATAATATGATATAGGGGACAAAAACACATACCTAAAAATTGATGATAAAGAGGTTGGATTCCTATGTTCAGTCTCAATTAAAAAAAATGTTCCTCCAGAAATTGTTTGGTAAAAATTTCAGAAAGTTATTCTTATGTTGGAAAATAATCCTTCTTCAACCCATTCATATCCACATTCTCTTTGATGAAATGATAGTTAATATCAAAATTCATTGTAAGGAAATGTTGTACTGGATTTTTGAAATGGTTGATTTAACATTAATTATCAACACCCATGAGCAATGGTAACTTCACTTCAATACATGAGTCTTATAACTGTGTTCTCATACACACTAGCTGGGTATTGACTTGAGTGGAAGTAAAGTACATATGTTATTCATTGATAGCAGTTACTGAATTTTAATTTTTTTTCCAAATTAGAAAACTTTTACATATAAAGAAAAATCCAACATATGTGGATATTATATCATCAATAGTTTCTTATCAATTAGAAATTGAATACCTAAACAAGTCGATAATATTTAACCTATCATAACTGATTGAATTTTTTTTCATTTGATATATCTGAGAATTATTTTTCTAGAATATAAATTTTCTTCTTTAGGAAAACTATAAAAACCTTGAACATAAGGTAATAACATATACAATTTTAGGTCTTGAGGCATTCAAAAATAAGAAACTTCCAATAAACATATGAAACTCATTCTAATAAACTTATTTTCCTTACATATTTTTAGAAAACTTGATTCCCACTAAAATCAAAAAAGAAAATTGTTTTGAATTTTCCATGCTAAACTTTTTAAGAAGTTCGTTTTCAAAAGTTTCTTCAGAATGAAAAATGTGATTCTTATTTGATAAAACTTTTAACCCATTAATTTATTTAATATATTCCTAAATAGATATCTCAATAAAATTTTTCACCTCTTCAGAAAAAATATTTAGAATATCATTTACCATTCCCAGCAAATATTACTTCATTAGAATAAAAAATTATGATGAGGGAAAACACCTGACTTCCCTTGATATAATGATTTTTATCAACTATTCCTTTCTTTAAATTCTTCTTCATCAAGAATGTATCCAATTTTGAATATCAAGCCCTCAGAGCATGTTTTAGTTCATAAATTACATTCTTCAGTTGTCACTGATAACATTCATCATTCCCAAAAACTCCACAAGGTTGTTTAATGTAAACTTCCTCATCATGGTCCCTATTCAGAAATGAATACTTCACATACATTTGAAATTGTTTTTGACAAAATTGTGAAATACTAGAAATAAATATTATGATTGTTTATAACCTTCTCACCAAAGAAATAGTCTCATCAAAATCAACACCTTCAATTTGTGAAAACCATTTCACACTAATCATGGTTTGTTCCTTATCAGTCCACCTACATTCAACCTATTTCATAAAACCCACTTTTTACAAATAACATTATTGTCATCCAGATTGAGTATGAGTTCCCATGTATCATTATTTTCTATTAAAAAAATCTCTACATTAATAGCTTGAATCCATTCTGGGCTCTTGAAATCAACATTCACATATTTCGGCTCAACATCTAAATAAAAATAAGTGTGTGTAAAATTTTATTTTGTTATTCTTGTTTGAACCTTCTAATGTTGATCACCAATAATGTTTTATGTTTCTACTAGCTTACTCATCCATGGATGAATTATTTTTTTTTCCTCATCAATTGAAATAACTGAGTTCGATTCATCTTCCTGAGTATGATTACCACTACCATTTTCCTTATCATTGTTTTTTGAAAAATCATGATCATGATCATTTTCATTATTTTAATGACTTTTTTTATATTCCCCATAATTTTCAAAAAAAATTACAAAAGTACAATAAAAAATTCCTTCCATAGAATTTTTGAAAAAAATTTATCCTCTTCCTTCTACATTGTAACCAAGAAAAATTCGTTCTTTTTCTCTCTGTTCAAACATGCCAAGGCTTCCAACATTTTATTTAGGATGCAAGCACTCCCAAAAAATATTAATTGTTTCAAAGGTGTATTATTTTACAAACAAAATAATATGGATTCATATATGAAATTTTTATATAGAAAAATAGGTTTTGGAAGTACCAATCAGTACTCATGGATTAACTCCAAAAGTAATAAGAAATTCCATGTAAATATAATATAGTTTACCCCATTTATACCAGAGTTATATTCTAAATTTCAGCAAGTCTATTTTTTTAGGGGTGGATGTTGCACTGAACTCATGAAAAATTCCATTATTCTTAAGATAAATTTCAAATTATTTGATTATGTACCAAAAACAATTATCATTTCTCAAGTTCATCCCTAAATAAACACATTCTTTCTCAACTTTCTTATTTTATATTTTAAAAAAATTCATAGCATCAGAACTATGTTTCATATACATAACTTGAGTAATGCGAGTAATTTCATCAATAAAACCCATGATGTAATTTTATCTATTAGTTTATTTCTCATTGTCCGAAATATTTTGGAATGAATAAGTTATAGGGATAATTTTTTAAAAAACAAAACTTTTATAAGAAATGAATTTGTAGTTTTTCCTTAATGGGAAATAGTTAAATAGAAATATCTTATTCTTGAGATATTAGGAATTTCACGAATACTATATTTATTTGATAGATTTTTCATGTTTCTTTTAAATATGTGTCCTATCCATTTATTCCAAAACTGAATTTATTACACCATACCCATGTAACAAGAGTTTTGTATTTCAAAAACAATGAATAAGTTTCATATTGTGTATTTCACTCTGGTAACCATCTTTCCATCTTCCTCACTTATTACAAGAAACCCAACTTTTTGAAGAAACAATTGTTACCCTAATCAAAATTTTCCGAAACACCCTATGTGATGTGTCTCATCCCATCAACATAAAAATCATTATTGGATATCATCTTTTTTAAACTATTTGGAATCCAAGTTCATTCTCCATTTATAGCTTTAAAATTTTTTTCAACAACAAGAGCTTATTCATGCCCTTTATCTTTAATTACTTACGGTTTCAATGAATTGTTAAAAACCATTTTTGTGCCTGTAATAATAAAATGCATACCTTTACAATTTTTCCATGTTGTTCACATATTTCAAAAATATTTTCCATAGGTAGGAATCTATTTTCAAATTTTACACCATGATTCTTAGGATTCATCTGAACATCCCACTCAAACTTTATCCATAGAGAAGATTGACTACCCCTCAAATAGTTCATTGTTTCATTTCTGTAATAGTGGAAATTTTGTTGATGAAACCCAAAAAAACATTTTCTAAAATCCACTACAATACTAGAAGTATTCATAAAATGAATATTTTCAATTGTAGCTTCGAAACTGAACAAAATTTTGATTATTCTTCTCAGTAATCTAATCTGAACATTAATTACCACCAACATTATTGTTTTCAACAATATTATTCATTCATTTTTCAGTTTCATTTTTATCCTTATGAGAAAAAAAAATTTATAACTTTTTCAAATTTATAATTTTTTGAACCATTTTTGGACTAAGAGTTTTTAAAAACATCTTATTTTTTAAAAATTGTTAACTCTAGACACATACATAACTTTCCCATTTTTTTTTCTAGGAACAATTTCATATCTCTTTTAAACATTTGCAGGTTACTTTTGATGATCCTTCTAGTATTATCCTTATTATAATGCTCTCCAACTTCAGAGATAGTGTTTTTAAAACTTGTATATCTATGTTCATATTTATAAAGTCATTCATAGACAAGTTCTAACTCTTTTTACATTATTTTTACTTCCATATTATCATTAAAAAAATTCTCAATATATTTATTCAAATAATAAATATATTCCCTTATCATGACATCCTAATTACGAAGATTTGTTGATTATTTATGCAAGATTTTTCATTCTTCATCATCAAAGTTTCTTTTTCTTTCCTTTCAATATTTCTCAAATACTCTTTCAATTAATATTTACAATGAAATTCTAATTGAGTTTATTTTTTTCTTCCGAACTACTGCTTCTGAAATCTTCATTATTTACTATTTCACTAAAATTACTCTCTTTTTCCTTTTTAAAATACTTTTCACATTCAACATAACATTCTTCTTCATCATCAAATTTACATAATATTTTTTTTGGATTTGATGACATTTTTATATTTCCCTCTAGTAAACAATTTTTCATTATCACCTTGTTTCTTCCACAATATTCTTCTCCTTATTTATTATTAATCACTACCATGTTATTTCATTATTTGAGGAAAATTAGAAATAATGTTCCCAATTAATCTATATTCAAATATATTCATGGTAAGTTTCCATTTATATTTACTTATACCAATTCTCACATTTTCAGAAACATGGATAAAGTTTCATCAGGATTTTTGCATACATCATTTTTAGAGTCAGATTCAAAAACATCATCTTTCTCAAGAAACCTATTAAACTTTTCATTCATGGTATAATTGAAATACAATTCTGAATTGGTTTTTTTCCCTTAAAAACATTCTCCATTATAATTTTATATGTAATAATAATACTATGAGGATCATCTAAAGATACATTTGTAGGATCTATATAATCCAATACGGAAACATTGACTTCATACTCTTCATGAAGGATTTTTAAGGTATTTTAAAAAAGTATAGAATTTTTTATTTTTTCACCAATACCTTGGATATTGATGACTATGTCATTCAACCTAGTATAGAAGTCACCAACAGATTCATAATCACACATCATGAGATATTCATACATTAATATCTAAATTTAAAACTTTGCATTCTTTACTTTTTTATTGACTTCTTAAATGATTTTAAACTCCTCCGAGAAACCCTCAAAAGTGGGAGGAACATTAAATCATAAAAAACCACTTTTATAAAGTGATAGGATTAAATCATTTTATCTATTCCATCATTCTCAAGATTCTTCTTATCAATAGGTATAAAAGTTGCCTCATCATCAATTAGAGTAAATCCATTTGTTATATCCTCAAGAAAATCATACCCTTGGTACATAAGATAATGAATCATTATAGCATTGATGGGATGATTGTTCACTCCATAGAAGATGAAAATACACTTACTAATCACACAATTCAGATTATGCCACAAACATCATTCAAAACATTGGTAAACAATAAATGAAGGGAACCTTTATCGATGATACCAATTGAGATTACCCTACAAGGAGTCAAGTATTACTGAGAGGGGCATGGGGTGAATTAGGGATATATTTTTCTTTTACGTTTCATTAAATAAGAAAAAACAATCACCACCTGTTAAACATTTTTTCTCATATGAAATGAAATAAATTATAAAAACATAGGAACACAAGGATTCACAAGGTTCACTACTCAATAGAATTATCGATTCCTAGTTATGGTTCAGAAAAAATTCAATACCACACAATCCACTAGAAAATAAACCTTTTATGTGGAATAAAGTTTGAAGAATATAACCTTAACACATGTAACACATTATCCAATAAAATAGTTCATGTTTTTCATGTATAATGAAATGAATTAGTTCAATTTATGCGCTTAATGATCAATTTTCACAAAAATATTAAATTTCAAAAAAAAAAAATCAGTTTTATACCCAGTAGAAGGTATGAAATATCTAGGCTTCAAAATGGTACTTAATCTGATTCCCCTGACTAATTCCAATCTCTAATTGTTCAATATAGAAATTTAACATTGTTAGAAAACTGATTGAAATAAAAATAAACTTATGTTTTCTTCAGTTTGGAAATCCTAGTCCAGTTTCCAAATACAAAAATACTGGCATGATATTCTCTCATTTACTTTCATTATTTTTTCCAAAAAATACACTCCATGAAAAACACAAACCAGAAAAATATTTCTTAAATAGTGAGTATTATCGGACCAGTTTTAAAAAATATGAATGCTATAGAATACATAAATTATTATCCCCTATTTATATAATCACTAAATTGGTTTATGTAGTATTCTGAAATGGTTTTCACATATTCAAAATTTCCATAATTTGTAATCTACCATAAATATTATATCTCTCTTTGAATTCATCAACAAGTTTCCAAATCATCATATATATATGAATTTTGGATTTCTCTTTGAATTATTCAATGCTTCTAAATTTATAACACATCATCAGTTTGAATCTGATTCCTGATTCTGATTTCTAAACACAATTTCTTCATTATAATAAAATAATTTGTTCACTCTGATTTTCTTGACCAACTTGAAAACAAATTTGAACTGAAGATATTTCATTACATATCTATACACCAACTAAAATAATATCTCCCCATTACAATTTCCCCATTATAATGGAAGCATATGTTCATCAGCAGTTTCTTAATTATGTTGTTCTACACAAAATGTAAGAAGGAAAATACATGTCTTCTCATTTTGATTCTCAGAACTAACTCTTATTGTAATTTATTCATTACGTTGAAGAAAAAACATTTTTTAACACAATTATATTTATGACTAATCACTAATAGATGTATTCCCATTATAATTCTATTTAAAAATGGATAAAAACAAAGGTCAATAAATTCCCTGAACATCAAGAAACCTTCATTCTCCCATTAACAACATCTTCATGAATTCATTATACAAGACTCTTCTTTTTCTTCACAATTGTTATAGATATTAAAAAAATACATTATCACCTATCTTAATCAATAAATATTCCTGATGAATTTTTTTTACTATATTTTTGTTTGATTATTGTATCAAAAAACTTTTATTATTTAATTTTCTCAATATCTCCCAAGGATATTCTTTATAGAAAAATTTATGTTTCAACAAAATTTTCTTATCAATATAACATTGACATCATAAGCATAATAAGAAAATGTGATGACTAATTAATGTTAGAGTAACTCTTATTATTAGTGGAATACCAAGTCCAATGGACCCGTATCATCAGTAAAATAATTATTCTTTTAAATACGATACTCCAATTCATCCATACTTCAAATAATTCTAAATATGATGATCCTATATTGATGAACTTGGGAAACAAATGTTTTTTATTTTACAAAGATTTATAAATCTACAAACACTTTATTATATAATGACTCACTCTTGACTTTGAAAATATTGATGGTAAGAATCAACATCATCTGAATTACAAAGAAAGTATTTTGTTTTCCCTGCATTCCAATATTTAATTTCTTTCTAACAAAACATGAATACAATTGGAAACATCTATTTTTCCACATTCCTTCATAAGTATTGCATTGTAGGATCTACAACTTACTTATGATTTTCGGGAAATGAAAACCATAAAATAATCATATGATTTATATCATATCCATACTAAATTTTATTATCTTCCTCATTATTATAATAACATCATTCTAGACCAATGGTGAGTCCGATTAACCATTCTACAAGAAAATATCTTCCCAATCAAATTGAATTTCTTATGAATTTTGAGTTTGATTTTTAGAATACTATGGACATCCATATTTTCACCAAGAATAGATTGAGGTTATTTCTCATTCATTGATATTTCATTGAAAACAATATTCAATACCTTAATTCAATAATATTCCTTATCATATTTTTCCTAACACTTGCTGCATGAAATTAATCAACACAGTTTGGTCTTTTTCCCATTAAAATAAAATGTATAACATGTCCCATGAAGTGGAACAAAATAATGTGGTTTCGGATTCCTTTATGAAGGATTATTAGGAATCCCATTTAAGAGGCATGATCGCAATGTCATGAAAATTATAATCTTCCAGGATGATAGAAAATTCGAGAGCAACCCATTACATGGCTTAAAACTACATCATGATTACAAGCAACAAAATATTATCTAATACTAATATAAATTGTTCCATTAATGGAGAACCTCAAGATACACATAGATAATTTTAATTCAAAAAATGCCAATTATTTGTTTCTAAGCTATGGGTGACCTATCTTGTATATTTTGTTTTTAATAAATGTTTAATCAACACATACTAACTCAAATATAAAATAGTATTAGAGTCATAAATAATTTCTCCTAAAAGGGTGTGATGATATTGACATTAAATCCTCACAACAAATTTTACTTCTTATGTTTCGTTGTCCAAATTCCTTAATGAATTCCTTCCTTTAGAAATCATGTCCAACAGTCATCATAGATATGAGATCCATTGGCTCTTTCTAGTTCCCCAAACAAACCCCATTGAAAACTGTCCCATTGAAAATGGGCATGATACATGGGTTTTTGTGGGTTTTTGGGTTTTTTGGATTTTGGGGTTTTAAGAATTTTTAGGGTTTTAACAGTTTTTAGGGGGCCTTAGGGTTTTTGGATTTATTGATTTTTAGGGTTTTTGGGGTTTTGGACTGTAGAGACCCGTATCTTGACTTAAATGGACATTACATTACATTTGCGGAATACTTAGTACATAACAAAAACACACACACAAGGATCGTAATAGTTTAGTGTCTTTGGAAACTCGGAACGTAATCTTCTAATAGTGGTGAAAGATATTCAACATCTCCTATAAAGATCTTCCCTTTTTTTAGCTAAAACCTTTCTTTATATCCTGGGGAAAAGAAAACATAAAAGGGTGAGCTCAAATGCTCAGTAAGGGTAAACAAAAGAAATATCAATCACATCGTATTCATAAGAACATAACATTTTGGAAATCTTAACCTGAAAAAGAGAGCATAATTTCATAACATGGGATAAATCATGGCAGTGAAATGTAATCACAATAATCATAACTTAAAACATGAAACTTTGTGGCATACACACATAATCATAGAGAATCATTTCTTGTTAGTCAAGACTCATTGCCAAGACTATCTTAGTGGACAAAGTCCCTTTCTGAATCGAGTAACCCTCGTTTCAGTCCTGTTTCACTGAACCGGTATAACCTACCGTTCCAGCCCTGTCTATCTCATGAGATATAAAATATTTACCCAATGCATTGGATGGAGATATAGGTCCCACCCATCTTATAATGAATCCTTTATTATGTGTGCCACATATTCATAAAACATACATCATCGCATAACACATGTAACAAAAATGGGATTCTTGAAACATCATGACATCATAAAACAAATCTTATAAGGCAAATGACTTCATAAAAATAATTCCCTCATAACATAATCAAATCAATGTAATTAAAGGGATAAAAACAGAACCCTTTATTATCTTAGATGGAAAATAATTTTGATAAAACACTTGAACTCCATTCTTGAGGAAAATATCCTTTCTTATTCAAAAACACTTTTCTTTTCTTAACATGTCATACTAAAAGAAGTTGATCAAAAATAAACTTGAAAACTTATAAAGGAAGATTCTTGGAAATAATGTTTTAAAAATCCATTCTTGCCGTATAAGTTAATGAAAAACATTCTTCGTACTTCTGTCGGAAAAGTCAAAAGGTACCTCGTATGAAAAACGACAAAAGATTCCTTTCATATTCTTTACTAAAAACTCACCGAAGGGTAAAAATGGATTTAAACTATTGTAATTGGATGGAAACAATATTACATATTGAGGGAACATGGATGTGGATGATAAAATACACCCCAGTAAATACCAAAGTATAAACAATCTCGGATAAAAATGAGATTGTGATATTTTCCCTTACCTTAGGTCCGACTTGCTTTGTACGTGTCCGAACCTCCTGTATAATGATTTTCATAATGTTATTGACTTATTACAGAATCATATTCATTGTTATGATATCATATATGGTTCTCTTATGGCTTTATATTACCCGGTCTTTTGTAAATTCATGTTAAAGTAGCATTTTGGGTAAAATCGTCTTATTTGTCATTCGTGTTTTTAACTTGTAATTATTAATATGATTACTTGGATCATGATTACTTATATCCATAATGTAAAACATGATTTATATATAATATATATTCAGAATATACATATATATATTATATATTGATAATGGAATGAAATACACCGTTCATGGAGACGGTAGTCCGTACGTACGCATGAACGTTGTTTTCGTTTCCTTATTGAATTGAATGGAATTAAGTAGATGACATACATATAAATATACATAAATCCAGTATCATTATTACGTCATATATTTCATTATTACTTGTTATATATGCTTTATAATCATTCATGAATGGTTAATGTGGAGAATGAATCTCATCGCGTCGTGGAGACGGTAGTCCGTACGTACGCACGAGCGATGATATCATTTCTATAAATATTGAATTGAATTGGAGTGGATTATACAATATATCAGAATCAATATGATGTTGTAATAAGAATGTATAGTTATTCTTTACACCATTATACCCATCCATGTAAGGTGGTGGTGGAAAATAGATTACACCACGGCGTGGAGACGGTATTCCGTACGTACGCACGCGCGGTGATTTCTTTTTCCGTAGGATGGATAGATGGTGAAATAGGGTTGTTTCATACTTATAATAACATATCAGTATATGAGTGATACTGATGTTATTACTTCATAATGAAACAACCTAAGAAGAAGAAGTGGAAGAAGAAATAAAGATGAAAGAATTGGTAACGGTAATTACCTCTTCTTTGAAGCACCTTTTGGAGACCTCCTCTTAGGGAACTAAAATTGGTCTTTGAGGAAGACCAGAACCTCTAGGATGTTTCTAGGGAAGTGGAGAAGAGATTTTGGCAGAGGTTGGCCGATCTTGAGTGCTCAAATTGGTGTGAGGAGGAGGGGGAGGAGGTGTCCTTTTATAAGGGAGGAGAGGGGCACCTTAGGAATATCTCAAAATATTATTTTATATTAAAGTCAAAATCGGTTTATAATGGCTCCAAAGGGTCTTATTTAGAAGCTAAGGTGGGGATTGGTCGAAATCCTATCAACCAATAGGATTTAGACAAGTTTAGGGTATTATTTTAACCTTATCAATTAGATTTAACTCTAAGTTAAATAATTTAACTTTTACCATGTCTTTTTGTTTTCTTTCACTATATGGTTAATACACTTACTATAACATGCCAAACGAACCCAAAATTGTTTATTATTAATATATATATCCTTATCTAAGTCATTTGGCCGAACATTAGATTTTTAGGAATAAAATAACAATTAGTAATATAATATTTGATTTAAAAACTATTTTGTGTCAATTTTGACACTATTTGATATATGATTTTTGTGAAAGTCGTAACAGAATTATATTTTCGAACCAAGTTGATTAAATCAACACTAATATAACATAGTAACCTAGAAAATTAGTGGAATTCATAAAAAGTCTTAAATTACATTTATTTTGGTATTTATATTATCAATTATGTCAATATTTCATTAATAAGATAATTACTGCATCATCTTTGTGTCATAAATATATTAAATTATTTGATGTCTAAAAATTAAAAATAAAATACCATCATGTAGGAAATCTTTTTAGATTTCTAATGAATATTTACAATAGAATTTATCTTATGTATAACCCCATATTAAAAATGATTTACTTATTAAACTTTGATTTTAACTATTTTAACCCTTCTTTAAATAAATTAATAATAAATGTCCTAATCTAATCCATGTGGGCCTAAATGGTCATATTTTATTCCTAAGTTTGTTTTTGGTCGAATTACACTTGTCCAATAGAATTAGGACATGTGTTAGGGTAATATTAATATCATATTTACCCTTAGTTACCCTATTTACTATTAACCGTGGTAAAAAAGTAAAAAGTTACTATTCACCAAAAAATTATTTTCATCTCATTGAACCACATTTTAGTCCTTGATATTAACCGTGTCTCTCGGATTTTCGAAATTACATTCACAGAAGTGGTAAAATTATGTTTTATGCAAAATTCAGTTTTTTAACCTACCACTTAGTGGTTTCACTATTCATCAAAAATTGAAAGTTTTCATAAAAATACCAAAATTTCACCCTAGGCTAATTTCGATATTCTGAGTACAAAAATGAAGTCCATTTTGAAAAATAAAATTTATAAAATTTCAAAAAGTGGTTATTACTATTCATAACGGCTAGTTTTAATAATATTTTAATAGCATATCGTTGTTTAGTTAAACTCGGTATTGCGTATTACACACGCTATCGAGGAAGGTCGCGATTGCGTGTAATGCAAGGCAAGTCAAGGATGCGTATTGTGCATGCTCCTTTTGGTGTAGCGTACAAAACAAGACATTAATAAAATTAAAAAGAATAGTTTTCATAAAATCTCGGGCTGTTACATTCTACCCCCCTTAAAATGAATTTCGCCCTCGAAATTTGTCGGGGTTATAAATAGTTTACTATTCGAAAGTTTCTTTAATAGAAACCCACATCGTAAAAAGGAATACCAAAACCAATCTTTAAAAACAAAAGTATGAAACGTAACGGTTACCCAAATAAACCAATCACTGGGTTTCCACATAGGTGAAAATATGGATATGGAAGAGAAATCTAACCATCATGTTCTGATGGAGAGTGGTAGAGAACATGGCTATGGAAAAGCCAGTAATCACAAATCCATAGATTTGTGATGATATAAGGTACCATCTGATTCATCAGGTATATGATCACTAGGACAACATTTTTGGTTTTCAAGATCATTTCCCTAAAGTTGAAAATTTGAATTAGAATAAATACTTACTTTATTTTGGTACAATCTCACTGTTGTTCGTGCCTTGAACAATTTCCACTTCATCTCTTAAATAAATGAAGTTGAATTTGTTATTCGTGAAGTGTTAGCAGATCATGTGATAGAACGACGGGTCATTCCATCTGTCTCAAACAAAAGGTTAGCAAAAATTATATACATAAGTCGATCTATAGTGAGATTAATCATATATGGTTCCTAAAATGGACTTATACCTCATATATCATACTGCTTAATAAAATAAAACTAGTTTCTACTAAACAGGGACTTCCTGTAGGCCAGAGGTAGGCGATAAAGGCCAGTCTCACTTCGGTTGTGGGTTCGATTCCCACAGCCTTGTCCGAAGCGATGGGCTGTCGCCCGTCCTGCAGGTTGTCCTTTTTCTAAAACTACATAACTATAACATCCCATTAATAATATCGAAAAAACTTCTATCCTTAAACAATACTAATTTATGCCCAACATAATCCATTTCAATCTTTAGGCTTATCCATAATACTTTATTCCACTCTCATAACATAGTGAAGATGATTACCGGAGATTTAATACCATCGTTTAACCCCATATATCATAAGATATGTTTTTTTGTCACATTCCAAACATTCAAAGTCCTTAATCATGTATTCTCTTGAATACCCATTGAACCTTAATGAAAACATGAATGCAGTTACCAAAATCCTCAAAATTCTATATACTCAAACCATGATATCACTTAGTCCTTATATCAATCATGAGCTCATGAATACTGTCAAATATTTCATTTTCTCGTTTTCCGCATATCATTATTTTTCCAAAAAATATCTCAATCACTTTCCATGGTTATTGGTACCATAAAATTATTGAAAACCACAATAGACCAATACATAAATATTCCAATACTCCATGATACAACATTATTTTGGAATCCTATTACATAAACAATTATTCATTCCACCACATCGTTGTCATATTCAACATCGCCAATAGTGATCGCATGTGACTTCCCTTTGTCCTTTGCCTTAAGCGGTTGCTCATGTCGATCATCACTAACCCTTGTATTAGGGCATTTATTAGCATAATTCCCCATTTCCTTGCACATGAAGCATTGAAGTGTTGGTGATGTGTTCTCTGCATTGTTTGCTTTATTCACATCATTAGAATCACTTTTTCCATTACTTCGACACTCAGCTACTCGATGACCTTCTTTTCCACACATAAAGCATTTTCTAGTCCCTTTAAGACAATCTCCACCATGATTCTTTCCACAATTTGTGCATAAGGAAACATTCATCTTCTTTTCACCATTATTCTGAGATTTCTCCTTGAATTCCATCTTTCGTTTCTTGTCAAAACCATGAGATGGATATGTAACACCAACTTCCATTTCTACCTTGACAGCACAACGCACAATTTCTTCATAGCTACTGAAGTCTCTTATAGCTAATGCCCTTCGAAGACTTGGTTTTAAGCCACTGAAAAATCGATCAACTTTACTTTCAGGTTGGATGATAATGCCAGATGCATACCTTGCAAGTCTTGTAAAATTTGCTTCGTATATACCAACAGATTCATCATCCTTCTGCTTCAGCTCAAGAAACTCCTTTTACATCTTTGTTCGAAGAATACGAGGGAAGTACTTACTGAAAAACAAGTTCTTGAACTCATCCCATTCCATGGACTCAATTTCATCTCTTTGCCTCGTATTCTTGATAAGATTCCACCATTGATCAGCTTCACCTTCCAAACGATATACTGCTAATATGACTTTATCATGTTCAGAACATTGAAGAACTGAAAATATCTTTTCAGTGGTACTGATCCATTGTTCAGCAACAAGTGGATCGGTAGTCCCACTGAAAGAAGGTGGACGTTGCCTCATGAAGGACTCAATAGAATATTGTTCCCTTCTCTGCTCATTTGGAAGTCCAGAATGATTCATAGCTTGTGTAAGTATAGCAATAAGATTTTGTACTCCATCTCCCATAACATTTGTTTGTTCAGGAGGGAAATCATTGCATTGTCCATTGCATTGATCAACACGGTTCCTTCGGGTTCCAGCCATCGTCTAAAACCCAAAAAGAATAGTGTGAGTGGCAAAAATCATGCTAGGGAAAACAACATAATAAAGGGGGAGTACCTTCAATATCTAACATCTTAAGTTTAATTCTATGATCGTTAGCATAGTTCTAGTACTATAACCTATACGTATACTTAACCTTAGGGACATCCCTAGACATACCTTAGAAATATCTCTAGGGATCTCACTAAAGTTCTCGCATCCTAGTTTCCAAAGGTTGACTAAACCTTTCCATTGATACCAACTGTAGAGACCCGTATCTTGACTTACATGGACATTACATTACATTTTCGGAATACTTAGTACATAACAAAAACACACACACAAGGATCGTAATAGTTTAGTGTCTTTGGAAACTCGGAACGTAATCTTCTAATCGTGGTGAAATATCTTCAACATCTCCTATAAAGATCTTCCCTTTTTTTAGCTAAAACCTTTCTTTATATCCTGGGGAAAAGAAAACATAAAAGGGTGAGCTCAAATTCTCAGTAAGGGTAAACAAAAGAAATATCAATCACATCATATTCATAAGAACATAACATTTTGGAAATCATAACCTGCAAAAGAGAGCATAATTTCATAACATGGGATAAATCATGGTAGTGAAATGTAATCACAATAATCATAACATAAAACATGAAACTTTGTGTCATACACACATAATCATAGAGAATCATTTCTTGTTATTCAAGACTCATTTCCAAGACTATCTTAGTGGACAAAGTCCCTTTCTGAATCAAGTAACCCTCGTTTCAGTCCTGTTTCACTGAACCGGTATAACCTACCGTTCCATCCCTGTCTATCTCATGAGATATAAAATCTTTACCCAATGCATTGGAGGGAGATATAGGTCCCACCCATCTTATAATGAATCCTTTCTTATGTGTGCCACATAATCATAAAACATACATCATCGCATAACACATGTAACAAAAATGGGATTCTTGAAACATCATGACATCATAAAACAAATATTATAAGGAAAATGACTTCATAAAAATAATTCCCTCATAACATAATCAAATCAATGTAATTAAAGGGATAAAAACAGAACCCTTTATTATCTTAGATGGAAAATAATTTTGATAAAACACTTGAACTCCATTCTTGAGGAAAATATCCTTTCTTATTCAAAAACACTTTTCTTTTCTTAACATGTCATACTAAAAGAAGTTGATCAAAAATAAACTTGAAAACTTATAAAGGAAGATTCTTGGAAATAATGTTTTAAAAATCCATTCTTTCCGTATAAGTTAAAGAAAAACATTCTTCGTACTTCTGTCGGAAAAGTCAAAAAGTACCTCGTATGAAAAACGACAAAAGATTCCTTTCATATTCTTTACTAAAAACTCACCGAAGGGTAAAATTGGATTTAAACTATTGTAAGTGGATGGAAACAATATTACATATTTAGGGAACATGGATGTGGATGATAAAATACACCCCAGTAAATACCAAAGTATAAACAATCTCGGATAAAAATGAGATTGTGATATTTTCCCTTACCTTAGGTCCGACTTGCTTTGTACGTGTCCGAACCTCCTGTATAATGATTTTCATAAGTTTATTGACTTATTACAGAATCATATTCATTGTTATGATATCATATATGGTTCTCTTATGGCTTTATATTACCCGGTCTTTTGTAAATTCATGTTAAAGTAGCATTTTGGGTAAAATCGTCTTATTTGTCATTCGTGTTTTTAACTTGTAATTATTAATATGATTACTTGGATCATGATTAATTATATCCAGAATGTAAAACATGATTTATATATAATATATATTCAGAATATACATATATATATTATATATTGATAATGGAATGAAATACACCGTTCATGGAGACGGTAGTCCGTACGTACGCATAAACGCTGTTTTCGTTTCCTTATTGAATTGAATGGAATTAAGTAGATGACATAAATATAAATATACATAAATCCAGTATCATTATTATGTCATATATTTCATTATTACTTGTTATATATGCTTTATAATCATTCATGAATGGTTAATGTGGAGAATGAATCTCATCGCGTCGTGGAGACGGTAGTCCGTACGTACGCACGAGCGATGATATCATTTATATAAATATTGAATTGAATTGGAGTGGATTATACAATATATCAGAATCAATATGATTTTGTAATAAGATTGTATAGTTATTCTTTACACCATTATACCCATCCATGTAAGGTGGTGGTGGAAAATAGATTACACCACGGCGTGGAGACGGTATTCCGTACGTACGCACGCGCGGTGATTTCTTTTTCCGTAGGATGGATAGATGGTGAAATAGGGTTGTTTCATACTTATAATAACATATCAGTATATGAGTGATACTGATGTTATTACTTCATAATGAAACAACCTAAGAAGAAGAAGTGGAAGAAGAAATAAAGATGAAAGAATTGGTAACGGTAATTACCTCTTCTTTGAAGCACCTTTTGGAGACCTCCTCTTAGGGAACTAAAATTGGTCTTTGAGGAAGACCAGAACCTCTAGGATGTTGCTAGGGAAGTGGATAAGAGATTTTGGCAGAGGTTGGCCGAGCTTTAGTGCTCAAATTGGTGTGAGGAGGAGGGGGAGGAGGTGTCCTTTTATAAGGGAGGAGAGGGGCACCTTAGGAATATCTCAAAATATTATTTTATATTAAAGTCAAAATCGGTTTATAATGGCTCCAAAGGGTCTTATTTAGAAGATAAGGTGGGTATGGGTCGAAATCCTATCAACCAATAGGATTTAGACAAGTTTAGGGTATTATTTTAACCTTATCAATTAGATTTAACTCTAAGTTAAATAATTTAACTTTTACCATGTCTTTTTGTTTTCTTTCACTATATGGTTAATACACTTACTATAACATGTCAAACGAACCTCAAATTGTTTATTATTAATATATATATATCCTTATCTATGTCATTTGGCCGAACCTTAGATTTTTAGGAATAAAATAACAATTAGTAATATAATATTTGATTTAAAAACTATTTTGTGTCAATTTTGACACTATTTGATATATGATTTTTGTGAAAGTTATAACAGAATTATATGTTCGATCCAAGTTTATTAAATCAACACTAATATATCATAGTAACATATAAAATTAGTGGAATTCATAAAAAGTGTTAAATTACATTTATTTTGGTATTTATATTATCAATTATGTCAATATTTCATTAATAAGATAATTACTGCATCATCTTTGTGTCATAAATATATTAAATTATTTGATGTCTAAAAATTAAAAATACACTACCATCATGTAGGAAATCTTTTTATCTTTCTAATGAATATTTACAATCGAATTTATCTTATGTATAACCCCATATTAAAAATGATTTACTTATTAAACTTTGATTTTAACTATTTTAACCCTTCTTTAAATAAATTAATAATAAATGTCCTAATCTAATCCAAGTGGGCCTAAATGGTCATATTTTATTCCTAAGTTTGTTTTTGGTCGAATTACACTTTTCCAATAGAATTAGGACATGTGTTAGGGTAATATTAATATCATATTTACCCTTAGTTACCCTATTTACTATTAACCGCGGTAAAAAAGTAAAAAGTTACTATTCACCAAAAAATTATTTTCATCTCATTGAACCACATTTTAGTCCTTGATATTAACCGTGTCTCTCGGATTTTCGAAATTCCATTCATAGAAGCGGTATAATTAAGTTTTATGCAAAATTCAGTTTTTTAACCTACCACTTAGTGGTTTCACTATTCATCAAAAATTGAAAGTTTTCAGAAAAATACCAAAATTTCACCCTAGGATAATTTCGATATTCTGAGTCCAAAAATGAAGTCCATTTTGAAAAATAAAATTTATTAAATTTCAAAAAGTGGTTATTACTATTCATAACGGCTAGTTTTAATAATATTTTAATAGCATATCGTTGTTTAGTGAAACTCGGTATTGCGTATTACACACGCTATCGAGGAAGGTCGCGATTGCGTGTAATGCAAGGAAAGTCAAGGATGCGTATTGTGCAAGCTCCTTTTGGTGTAGCGTACAACACAAGACATTAATAAAATTAAAAAGAATAGTTTTCATAAAATCTCGGGCTGTTACATGGACAATTTAAAATTTTAAGGATTATTTAGGGCTTCACAAGGGCTGTTAATGTTTTAGGGGTTTTTGGGGTTTTTGGTTTTTTTTGTTTATAGGGGTTTTCAGGGTTTTCAGGTATTTTGGGGTTTTATGAATTTTTATAGATTTTAGGGGTTTTTAAGGTTTTTAGGGTATTAGTAATTTTAGGGTTTTAGGGTCCTTTAGGATATTTTTAGGGTTTTAGGGAATTTTAAGAATTTTTATTTTTAAGGATTTTTTTGGGTTTTAAAAGGTTCTTTGGGTTTTTATGGGTTTTAGGGGGTTTTAGGCTTTTTATGGATTAGTTTTGGGTTTTATGGATTTTAGGATTTTTCATTGTATTTTGGGTTTGTAAAGGGTTTTGGGGTTTTTAGTGTTTTTACAGATTTAGAGTTTTTTGGGTTTTTAAGGACTTTTAGAGTCTTTCAAAGAATTGTAGGGGATTTTGGGGTTTTTAAGGCCATTTAGGATTTTTATTTATTTTATTTTTCTTCTGGTTTTTAGCGTTTTTTGGGATTTTTTTAGTTTAAGGGGTTTTATTTATTTGTATTGTTTAAGGGTTTTATGGTATAGTGGTTTTCAGGGGAAGATAAAGGTTTTTTATTGTTTTAAGGTATCTAGGTTTGATAGGTGTAGGGTTTTTTTAGTGTTTTAGTGTGTTTTATGGGGTTTTAGGGTCTTTTAGGGAATTTTTAAGAGTTTTAGTATTTTTAGGGTGCTAGGCGGTTTTTAGTATTTTTTGATTCTTATGGTTATTAGGGATTTTTTGGTTTTTATGAAATTTATGGTTTTTTAAAAATTTAGAGGTATTATGAAATTTTTATGGATTTATATGGTATTTAGTTTTTTATTAGGGTCTATTGGGTTTTTAGGGTTTTTGCTGTCTTTTATGTTTTCAGGTTTTTTATAAGGTTTTTGGTTTTTAGGGTTTATTAGAGAGTTTTTTAGGTTTTTAGAGAATTTTTTGTTTTTTATGATTTTTATTATTTTTTGGGGGTTTTTGGGTTATAGGGTTTTAGGTTTTTTGGGTTTTGTATAATTTTTAGGGTTTTTAGTGTTTAGGATATATGGTTTATGTTTTAGGGTGTAATTCTTAGAGATTAAGGGGAAGGATTTGTGGATTACATTATTTTAGGGGTCATAGCTTCATTTCGTGTTTTTAGGGTTCTAGGGTATTTTATGTTTTGAGGTATATTTTTTAGGGTTTAGGGTGTAGGGTTTAGTGTTTTAGGTTTTATACTCATGGGATATGGTCTATGGATTAATGGTTTGGTTGTAGTATAAAGGATTTAGGGTGTATGGTTTAGGTTTTGGGTTTAGGTTATATGGTTTTGGGTTTATGTATTTTGTTTTAGGGTGTAGGGTATATCATTTTGGGGTTAGGGTTTTGGGTTTAGAGTATAGGTTATAGGGTTTAGGATATAAATTTTAGGGTTTTTGGTTTTGAGTATAGGGTATATGGTTTTGGGGTTTGTTTTTCTAATGGGTTTTAAGGTTTTTTTGGGGTTTTAGGGATTGTTTTTGGTCTTTAGGGTATTTATCATGTTTATGGTTTTTAGGGATTTATTATTTGGTAGGGTTTTCAAGGGTTTTATGTTTTTTATGATTCTTTATGAGTTTTTGAGGTATACAGATAGTTTTAGATTTTTAGGGGTTTTAGTGTATTTATGAGGTTTTCGGGTTTTTACATGTTTTATGTTTTTCTTTTGTTTTTATGGGTTATTTGGATTTTATGATGTTTTGAGGGTTTATGGTTTCTTAAGTTTTTAGGGTGTTTTATGTGTTTTAGGGATATTGAGGGAAATTAGGTTTTTATTGTTTTATTAATAATTTTTAGGGTTTTTAACATTATTTGTATATTATGGGGATTTTAGGGAATTTTAAGGTGTATAAGAGTTTTAATGGTTTTTTTTGTTTTATAGGTTTTATGGTTTTAAGAATATTTATGTTTTTAGGGTTCTTAAAATATTTAGGGTTTTAAGTGTTTTGGGGGTTTTAGATTTTTTTTTTATTTTTTACAATTTATTTTTTGTTTTTTAAGATTTTATGGTCTTTTAATTCTTTTTAGTGCTTTGAGGGTATTTTATTTTTTATATTATTTTTAGGGGTTTTAGAGGGTTTTATGGTCATGGAGGGTTGTATGGGTTTTTTTGGATATATGGGTTTTTTAGGGTTTTATGGTTTTTTCGTGTTTTTAGGGTTTCTAATGTTTTTAGGGCCCTTTAGAGTATTTATTGTTTTTATATTGCTTTAGGGGTTTTGGGTTTTTAGGGAACTTTATGGATTTAGGGGTGATTGGGGTCCATTAGGATTATAGGTTCCATTAGGATTTTATGTGTTTTGGGGTTTTTAGTGTTGTTAGGTTGTTTTAGGGTTTTAGGGTTTAGTAGTGGTTTTACCATTTCTTAAATTTTAGAGGGGTCTTTATGTTCTTTTAGGTTTTTGGTGCTTAGTGTCTTTTAGGGCGTTTTAGGGTTTTAGGGACTTTTATGGTTTTTTGTGATTTCAGGGCCTTTCAAGGAATTTTAAGATTTTATGATCTATTAGGGGTTTTAGTGTATTATTACTGTATTTAAGGGGTTTTAGTGTTTTTATTGGGTTTTAATGGTTTTTTGGTTTTTTGGGGTTTTAGGGACTTCAGGGTCTCAAGGGGTTTTCAAGGGTTTTCATGGTTTTATATGGTTTTTGGGTTTTACAGTTATATTATAGTTTTTAGGGGTTTTCGTGTTTTAGGGTTATTATGGTTTTTAGGGTTTTTTGGGATTTTATGTTATAAAGGGGTTTTAGTGTTCATTGTTTTTAAGTGTTTTTAGCGATTTTAGGTTTTTTATGTTTTTTAGGCTTTTTAGTATTTTTAATTAGACTACATATTTTGTCGGGTGTTTAGGGGTTTCTAGTGTTTTTAGATTCTATATGGGTTTTAGGGTTTATAAGGTTCTTTAGGTTTTTATGGGTTTTCTAGTTTTTAGGGGTTTGAGGTATTATGAATGATTTTTAGATTATTTAGGGGTTTCTTAGGGGTTTAAGGATTTTTTGGTTGTTTTATTGGGTTTTAGGGTGTTTTAATGTTTTTTGAGTATTTAGGGGTTTAGGGGTTTTTTGGGTTTTCTTAAGGATTTTGGTGGTTTGTTGGATGTGTAGTTTTCTAGAATTTAGATGATTTTATGGTATTCACGGTTTTATGGGTTTTTTATATTCATAAGAGTTTTTAGGAATATTTTATGGTTTTAGGGTTTTTATGGGTTTAGGGTATTTAGGGTTTAACTATTTTTAGTGTTTTTAGTTATTTTGGTGTTTTCAGGGTTTAATAGTTTTTAGGGTTTTTTGGGTGTTTTGGGAATTAGAGTTATATAGTGTTATTTAGGGTTATTATTGGTTTTAGGATCATTTTATGGGGCTTTATGGATTTTATATTTTAGGGGTTTAATGTGTTTTTAGTGTTTTTTGGTTATTTCAGTTATTATAAACTTATAGATATTTTATGGGTTTTAGTTATTTTAGGGTTTTTAAGGTTCTTATTCTTTTTTGGGGTTTATGATTCTAGGTTTTTAGGATTTTTTTAGGGATTTTTTAGGATTATATTGGATTTTAGTTACTTTTAGTGTTTTGGGTGTTTAATGATATGTATGTTTTTTAGGATTTTAATTATTCTTTAGTTTTTTTTATGGTTTTTAGGTTATTTGGGATATTTTCACAGTTTTGTTTTGGTTTTTTGGGTATTTACGGGTTTTGGGGTGTTTCTAGGGGTTGTAGGGTTTTTTACGGATTTTGGGTCTTTAGGGGTTTTAAGGATGTTTGGGAATTTTATGGGTTTTGGGGCTTTAGAAGATTCTACGATATTATGGGGTTTGTGGGGTATTATGGGCATTACAGATTTTAGGGATTTTTAGAGTATTAGAGGCTTTTAGGGATTTCGTGTTTTCATGTTTTTAGGGGTTTTTAGGATCTTTAATGGGTTTTTAGATATTTTTTGATCTTAGGTTTTCTTAGTTTTTTATGTTTGTAGGGGTTATTAGGGGTTTTTTGGCATTTATGGTTATTTTATTATTTTTAGGGTTTTAGTTTTTTATGTGTTTTTTTAATTTGTTTATTATTGTTAGTGTTTTTATGTTTTTTATAGTTTTTTAGGGTTTTAAGAGTTTAGGGGTATTTTGGTTTTTTGGGTTTTTTGGGTTATATGGTATTTTAGGGTTTCTTAATATTTTCACGGTTTTTAGGTTTCTCTTAACATTGTTTTGTAATTTAATGGATTTTATGGATTTTATGGGGTTTATTGGGATTTAATGATTTTAAGGGGTTTTCAAATTTTTAGGGTTGACAAGATTTAAGGTTTTTAGGGATGTATTAGGTTATTTATCATTTTAGGTTTTTAGAAGTATTGTGTAATTTTAGGTGTTGTTAGGGTTATTGGTGTTTTTAGATTATTTCTGGTTTTTTGGTTTTTTGGCTTTTAAATGTTTAAAGGCTTTCATGGGGTGTTTAAGTGTTTTATATTTTTTTTAGGGTTTTATAGGTGTTTATTGTCACATACATGACTTATTTTAAAGTTAAATTCCATTTAATGTCCATTCATGCTTTTTTTAGGGTTTCCCAAGCATTTCTGGAGGAATGGGGGAGTATTTATGAATTGGTCCAAACCGTGAGCCAAATTCCAAATTTAAAAATAAATTTTGATTCCATTATAACTCATTCATTTTTCAACATTTTTCATCCATTCCAATTCCTAATTGTCATCCCCTGACCTATTAACACCACCATATTAATTCGGACCATTTATAAATCCATAAGCATGGTGAAACCCATATTTTTTTTCAATTCGAAAATCCTCCAGTTGATCAATATAAAGAATTTTTTTTCTCGAGATCTGTAGATTGAGTCTACACCCATTCCTTTTTTGATTTTTAGATCCTCTTGTAATGAGAGAGTGCTTTTGGAAGGTTTAATGATACCTTAGTTTATTAAGTTTCTTGATCTGTTGAAGGTGGATGTGGCCTAGGGTTGTAAGTGTGGATGAGTGTCTCGATGGTTTTTAAGAGGGCCTTTGGGTTCTTCAATTTTTCTACGAAACATGAGTTCATGTTATACCACCGGTGTGGGAAGTATTTTCACGAGAGGATATTTTAGCCACTTTCTAGAATTGTGTGTTGTTTGGGGATGTTGTATAAGGTCCCTCTCCATGCATTGTTTATATCAGTCGAAATGGTCATGTTCGGTGATGCCTTAGGATGTCATGTGTTCGATTGACCGTATAGTTGAAAGTCACGAAATTCTAAAAGAGTCCCTGTTATGTTGGGAAAATGTCTCCCTTGTAAAAACATCAAAATATTCCTTTTTAGAGGAAGGTGAGTTTAGGTGTTCTTTACTTCTATTGTTTCTCACCCGAACAAACAAGGATTTTTGTGTGTGCATTTTATAAGCCCTTGTTTTAGTGAAACATCCTGTTAGGGTAATGTGATTTTGGAATGTGTTATGTCATGGAAAACATATTGGGGATTGCGTTGTAGTTATTGGTTGCATATAAAGAATAATTATCATCCAAGGGGTTTCTAAAGCCCAACTGTGAGGCTGAAGATGCTTCAATCATTTGAGCTCCAGCCATATGTCTCGGAGAGAAGATGGATCATAGTCAGGGGAAATCCCTAGGTCGTTTAAACCCATGTACAATTTCCTATACTCATCATTAAATATAAGACGATTTTAAACCTCTGGTGTCATCATCTTTTCTATTTTGTTCCTATTCGGTAGAAATAGGTGGAGGGCCTTATACCCATGACTTCGTGTAATGTCATTCCGTCCCACTTTGGTTTCTATGGATTCATTAGATAATGGTTGGAAATTTGGATAGAAATACCGAGGACACAGTTTTTTCACGATTAATAGTGACCGTGTTCCAGGAATCCATGCAGAAAGAATGATCTGCATAGCTAGTGCATGGTTTCCCAAATCATGCAGACTAACCCTATGCCCTTCCCAAATCTTTAAAAAAAATTGGGCTTGTCTGTGTCGGCCCATGCTGTTCAGTTAAGATGGTTGGTTCTTATGGTGGAGAGACCCACTATTATTCTCATGTACATTCCTTCACAAACATTTTTTGGAATTCTACCCTTTGTACTAAGGATTCCGTTCAGGCCTCCCCTGTTAGTGTCCTGATTCTGTCTCAGAAAAATATAGGTTGTCTCTTTTGGAGGGGAGCCTATTTGTGTCCACCCCGTACCAATAACTATGATTTATCCATTGTCTTGGCTTTTTAGTAGATAGTCTTATTTAGAACTATCTAGCTACCAACATATTCTTTGAGTAAACGTTGGGATTGGAGAGCTCCCAATGGTTTAGTTAAAGGTAAGTGTATCCTTGTTCGATGTTGTTGTTCGTTTGGGTGAATTACTTGAGTCTTATTCGGATAGTGTATGAGGAGTTTTCTTTTCAGATAATGTATGAATGTGATTGATCATTTTAGGAAAGTGGTGTATGTTTTGGTTGTGAGAGTAATCCTTAATTGATCCCTGGATGTGTTTTGGCCTTTGGGGGTGAAACCTGGCAAGGGAGTACCTCTTTGTTTCTCAGTTGGGTTTGGTAGTTGCTTTGGACTTGATGTGACATTCTGGGGTGAAATGTTTTCATGGTGGGGATAATTTTCACATACCTGGCCTATTTTAAAGTTAAATTCCATTTAATTTCCATTCATACATTTTTTAGGGTTTCCCAGGCATTTATGGAGGAATGGGGGAGTTTTTAGGAAATGGGCCAAACCGTGATCCCAATTCCAGATTTAAAAATAAATTTTGATTCCATTATAAATCCTTCATTTTTCAACATTTTTCAGCCATTCCAATTCCTAATTTTCATCTCCTGACCTATTAACACCACCATATTAATTCGGACCATTTATAAATCCATAATCATGATGGATATGGGTTTTTATGTAAGGGATTGGGCCTGCCCAAAAGCCCATTTTCTGCATTTAAAATAAATTTTCATTATTTAATATCTCCTTCACTATTTGCGTTTTCTCGGTTCTTTCTCCTCTTAACCGAGCCCACGTACCTATGGCGCGACCCCATTCCATCCTTCCACAATTTGGATCTCGATAGAATTGCGAAACTGGTCGAAACTTCACTGGAATTCAGAAATCGTCCAGATTTAGAGAGGTAAATTGATCCTTTCATAACTCATTCTATTTGTACACTTTTTCCCCCATTCCTATTCCTAAAATAACTCCTAATATTTTTTAGAACCTCCCATGAATTGTTGGATGTTTTCAAATTCATATGCAGGTGGATTTTGTGTCGTTTTATTCAAAATTATTTTGGGTATGTGTTTCTCTCTTCAATTCTATCCTTCTCTTTACGGTTTCCTCCCAGTTTCATAAATTTATAGAGTGTCCAAAAGTTAGGTTTAATACCTAGGGTTTTATATGGGGTAAGATTGGTGAAATATTATGGTTTAGGGTTTGTTTTCACATCCTTGTGGTGCGGAGGAGGTGTGGTTGAGGTTTCACACCAAGATTCAAGGTTTCTGACTCAAAAGGTAGGTGGTTCCATGTGTAAACAATTATTGATGGGTTACCATGCTATATTTAACCATTTTTTCATATTCCTCATATGTTGGGTGTTGTGCGAAAACTGTTTATGAATGATTTGGTTATGTGTAAAATTTTATAGTCGCTTTTTAACATGAAATTGGGTGTTTTCATGTTTAACTCCTGGGGTTTCATTTGGGTGTGCTTTATAACTTATGAAATTGGTTTATTAAATCATTTTTGGCCTTCAAATTCGGTTTTGGTAATTTACTAGTGTAATGTGGTCCTAAAAAGAAGGTTTTTGAATAGGTTTGATGTGTAAACCATTGTAACACTTTTGAGGTCATTTTAAGAAAATGTGTGTTTTCATTTGTAACTTTTGTGGTATTATTCAAGGTTATTTTATAACACTTGAATATATTTTTATAAATATATCTAGGGATGCCAATTATATTTTTGATAGGAATTGGTATGGTTTTCGTCTTAAATGGGGGTTTTGAAATGGGTTTTGTGTGCAAGACATAGTTACACCCCTTGAGTTGTTTTATGAAAACTGTGAATGTTTTGTTTGGTTAAAAAAAAGTGGATAAAAGGGTGTATATTTACTGTTTGGGGGGGGGTGTTTTCAACTAATATGGGTTTTTGATAGGTATTGTGGTTATTTAAGATTTCAAATATTTTTTTAGAATGTTTTATAAAGTGCTGATATGTTTTAGAAAATGGAAATAGAGCTGCAGAACATGGTTGTGGGCTGTTTTGTGTGACTGTGTTGTGAACATTGATTTCTGTTGATGAAAGTGGTATTATATGTAATTTGAGTGTGTTGTTATGTGAGTTATAATGTCTTGGAATGGTTTATAAAAATTGTTTAAAGTATTTGTGGAAGTGTCAATGAAATGTGAAGAGTGTTGTAGGCTATTTTTGTATGTGTCGGATTTCAAACTCAATTTGAATGAAAAGTGTACTTTTGTGACTTGTGTAGTATACATGTGGGCTTTTTGGTGAATTTTTGATATGGAAATGATATTTTAATGTGAAAAGTATATATCTTGACTTGTTGAACTTGTTTGAGCACAAAGGAAAAACCCGAGTATCTAGGTGGGTGGACGTGTACTAGTATGCTAGTGAATCCGTGGGGTTTGGCCACAGTTTCACTTAGCAGGATTGACTATTAAAACACTAACTAAACTATGATGATGATTAATAGGGACCAATAGGTTATGCGTATTTTCCCTACTAGTGGCTCGTGCATGAGAACAGATATTTGTGATGGTTACTCTCACCGAGATACGAGGTACCTGGGACCCACAACTAGCTAGTGCCTAGGGGTTGTTTCCCATTGCTTGTTCTCACTAGATATTTTTTTCTTACCATCGGAATATGGTATGAGAGTATGGAAAATTCAGTAGCTATGGTATTTATTTTAAATGTTTTAATTCTTTAAATTATCCCACCTGAAAACTATTTTTATTTAATGCTGCATATTTTAGAAATTTTAACTAGCATCTCATGTTTTTGAAAACTTTCATGCTTTTTGTCATTAAATGTTTATCACAAGGAATATATTTTTGGTGGTATACTATTGGGATTTGGCTCACACCCTAATTACACAATTGGGTTTATGTAGACTTGGTTATTTTTGTTGTCGCAGGTTGGGTACAGTTTTTAGTTCCAGTGGTTCAGGTTTCTGGCAGGTCCTTTGTGGTGAAGTCTTGTGGAGATGGCTTAAGGGCGGTGCCCCGTTCCATGAGGGTTATTGGGCTGTACTAATTTGTTTTTTACATATTTAATTGTCTTTAAACATAGTTTTAATTTATGTAATTCAGTTCTGAAATTTTGTAAAAGGTGCTTTTAGTTGAAAAATCCATATGTTTTTATTTAGTTTGTTTGTGGTTTAATGTTTATAAAATCGGGTAAATCATTGCCAATTATCATTATATGATACCCGGGCACTTGTGCCAGCCCGTTGGTATTGGGAACGACCTTCGGGCCTTGTCACGGGCTGGGTTTGGTGTCGGTTTTGGCGCCGACCAGATTCGATTCGTGACATTTATAGCCTTTTGGGATTTAAAGATTTTTAAGGCCTTTTATTGTTTTAGGTTTTTAAGGGTCATTCAAGAGTTTACAGGGTTTATATTTTTATGAGGTTTGTGGTTTTTAATTATTTTTTTTGTTTTTTACTTTTTAGGGGTTTTAATTGTTTTTAAGTGATTATATTGTCTTTTTTAGTGTTTTTTTGGTTTTATTAGGTTTTGGCAGTTTTGCAGGGGGGTGTCGGGTTTAGGGGGGGTTTAAGGAATTATTCTTCTTAGGTGTTTAAGGGATTTTGGGGTTGGGTTTTTTGGGGTTCTTATAGGGTTTTAGGGTTTTAGGGGATTTTAGTATTTTTGTGGGTTTTATAGTTCTTTTGGGTTTTCTGGGTTTTGGTTTTCATGTTCTATTTTTGGTTTTTATGTATTTTATGGTTATTTAGGGTGTTTAGGGTTTATCCAAGTTTTAATATGTTTTATATGATTTTAAGGGTGTTTAGGGTTTTTAGTGTTTCTATGGATTTCAGGGTATTTAGTGTATTGCGGGTTTTAATGTTTTTAAGGCATTTAAAGTTATTTGTGTTTTTTGGAATTTTTAGGGTCTTTTAAGGTTATTTTGGGGTTTTAATGTGTTTTAGGGGTTTTTTATATTTTTTTTAGTTTTCAGGGGTTAAAGGTCATTATGTTTTTTTTAGGTTTAGGGTTCTTAGGTTATTTTAGAATTTTTTGGGTGGTTTAGTGTTTTCTTAGAGTTTTTAGGGTCATATACTAATTTACGAGTTATGGTTTTAAATTTTTTTTGTGGTATTTTAAGGATTTTATGTCCCTTTAGGGTTTTATTATAGATTTTTTTGGTTCTTTTTTAGTATTTAGGGTGTTTCAGGATCCTTTATGGTTTTTATGGTTTTCAATGGTTTCTAGGGGTTTTTAGAATATTTAGGGTTCTTTAGTTTTTTTTGGATTTTTAGGGAGTGTCTATATTTTTTTGGATATTTGAGGGTTTTGGGGTTTATATGGTTTTTAGGGATACTATGTTTTTTTAGTGGTTTTGGGGTTTGTGGGTTTTTTGTGGTTTTTAATTTTTTTATTGTTTTATGTTTTTACGGTTTAATGTGGTTTTAAGTTTTTAATGTTCTTTAATGTTCTTTGTAAATATTTAGGGGTTTTTGGTTTTGAATTTTATTATACTGTTTTTATATTTTTAGGGGTTTTATGGTTATTAGGGGGTTTTAGTATTTATTGGGAATTTTTTGGTTTTAAGATGTTTTTGGGGTTTTGGGATTCTATTGATATTTTAGGGATTTGAGACTTATAGGGGTTTTATTGTTTTAGTGGTATTTAGTATTTTCAGGGGTTTTGGGGATATTGTTGGTTTTATAGGTGTTTTAATTTGGTTGGGGTGGGGGGGTTAAGGTTTTTGAATTATATTAGGGTTTTAATGATTTTAGGGGTTTTTAGGATTTTTAGGATTTTTATGGTTTTTCAGTTTTTAGGTTTTTCTGGGTTTTAGTAATTATATGTTTTTGGGGTGTTTTAGGATATTTTAGGATCTCTTATTGGTTTTTAGTGTCTTATAGGGTTTTATGGGTTATTTGGTATTTTGGTATTTTTAGGGTTTTAATATATTTTATTGGTATTTTATGGTCTTTATTGGTTTTTTTTGGGTTGGGGGGGGTTATGGTTTTTATGGTTTTAGGGGTACTATGCATTATAGGGTTTTTTGAGGTTTTAATGTTTTTTTTTGGTTTTTATGGGTTTTCCTAGTTTTTTGGGGGTTATAGACTTTTTGGGTGTTTCGGGTTTTTATGTTTTTTAGGTTTTCACAGTTACCAAGTAGTTTTAATGTTTTATTAGGGTTTTTTTGGGCTTTTAGGGATTGTATGGGTCTTAGGGACTCTTAGGGTTTCAGGGTCTTTTTTAATTTTTAGGTTTTTAGGGTGGTTTATAGTTTTTAATGGGGGTTTTACATCAATTAGGTTTTTACGTGTTTATGGTTTTGTAGGTGTTTATAAGTTTTTATTGTTTTAGGGGTTTTATGGTTTTATGGTTTTTTATTTTTGAATGTTTTCTAGGGTTTTATGGTTTTCTAGGTTTATTGGGGTTTTAGGCGGTTTGGAGGGTTTTTATTTTTTAATGTTGTTATAGGTTGTTTTATGTTTTTAGAGGTTTTGGTGGGTTTTGGGGTATTTTTTTATAATTTTTGGATCATTATAATGTTTTAAATGTTTTTTGGGGATTCAATTTTTTTAGGGTTTTTAGGGGATTTTATTATTTTTATTGTTTTGATTTGTTTTAAGATATATCAATTCTTTTAAATGAGTTTTGTGATTTTAAGTGGTTTAGGGTTTTTATGTTTTTGTGGGTTTTAGTGTTTTTATAGATTTTTGTTCTTTAAGGAATTTTGTGTTTTTAGGGTCTTTTTGGGTTTCTGTGGGTTTTTACTTTTTATAGGTTATTTCAATGTTTTGGGGTTCTAATGGTTTCTTAAGGGTTTTTTTGTGTTCATATATGTGTTCGTATTTTTCATGGTTTAAGGATCTTTCGGCTTATTTCGGGTTTTTAGGGTCTTTTAGTGATTTTAGGGTACTTTAGGTTGTTTTTCGAGTTCTAGAGTCATTTGGGTTTTTTTGGGATTATATGGGGGTTTAAATGGGTTTTAGGATGTTTATGGATTTTTAGATTTTTAGAGGTTTTTACATATTCTGATGTTTTTATGTTTTTTTGGTATTATGGTTTTTAGGGTTTTTAGTATATTTATGGTTTTTACTATTTTTAAGGTTTTTTGGTTTTTAGGGGTTTAAAGGGGTTCTTTGTTTTATTATGGTTATTTGGGTATTTTAATGTTTTAAGGTTTTTTTTGTGTATTTTATGGGTTTTAGGCGATTTTAGGGTTTTAGGATTTTTAGGGTACATTGTGTTTTTACTTTATTTAGGGACATTTAGGTGTTTTTGTGGTTTCAAGGTACTTTTAGGATTTTTAAGTGGACTTAGGGATTCGTAAGGCGTTTTAGGGATTTTAGGGTCTTCTAGGGTCGTTATTGTTGTTTTTTTGGATTTTTCTTGTCCTTTAGGGGTTTTGGGTCCTTTAGGTTTTTAGTTCGTTTTGGGTTCTTTATTGTTTATTGGGTTTGTTTAGGTTTTTAAGGGTTTAACATTCCTTTACGGATTTAGGGTTACTGAAATGTTTTTTTTGGGTTTTTAGAGTCTTCTGGGGGTTTTACTATTTGAGATGTTTTTTGGGTGGTTTGGAGTCTTTTGGGGATCTTTAGTGTATTATATGTTATGTTATTGATTTTTATTATTTTAGTTTCTTTCCGGTTTTTATGGTTGTTAACATATTTTATGGTTTTGGTGGGTTTTATATCTATTTATGTTTTTTTAAGGTGTTATATTTTTATTGGGTTTTAGTATCTTTTCATGCAATTAGGTTTTTGTGGGTGCTGTATGGTTTTATATGTTGAAAGGGGTATAGAAATTTTATTGATTTTATGTTTTTAGTATATTAGTTCAGTTATCTTCTTTAATCATTTTTAGGGTTTTCTATAGTTTTTAGTGGTTTTTTGATTTTTAGTGTTTATTTGATTTTTTAGGTTTATATGGTTTATTTGGGTTTTTTATAATTTTGATGTTTTTTGGGATTAAAATATTTTTTAGGGTTTTATGGGGTTAATGTGTTTTATAGTCTTCTTAATGGTTTAAAAGGTATTATATGGTTTTTAGTATTTTTTTAGTCTTCATATCGTTTTATGGATTTTTGGGATTTTTGGATTTTTAACGGTGTTTGGTTTTAAGGGATTTTTGGGATTTTTTCCTGTGACATGGGGGTTTTAGGTTTTTAGTGTTTTTAGGGGTTTTATAGGTTTTCAGTTATTTTTAGGGGTTTACGGGTTATTATAGATTTTATGTTCATTATGGGTTTTAAAGGTTTTAGGGTTATTTTTTGTTTCTATGTTGTTTTAAGCATTTTAATGGTTGTTTTATGGTTTTTTGGAGATTTTGGGGTTTTTGTGGTTTCTTAGTGTATCTAGGGATCAGTAAGGATTTTTATATTTCTTACAGTTTTTTTGTGTTTTATAAGTTTTTTTTAGATTTTAAGGGGTTTTAGGGAAAGGAAGTCTTGAGACCTGGCCGACCTGGTCAGCCAAAATTATACCAAAAGGAAAGAACAAACAGGGTGCTACAAGGAGGGGTTACATAACCGGGTGTGCAATTCACCGTTCAAAATAGAATCCCCATATGTGGAGCAGGATGGCGTGGAAATAAAGGACCAGAGTGAGCACCTCTTCACAATGGCCTGTTTAGAGAGAGCATCTGCAACTGCATTCGCCTCCTGATAGGCATGTGTCACATTGAGATTAGGCCTTTGACAAATGGTGTGGCATTCCATCCATTGGGTGAGGATCCCCCAGGGAATGAATCTAGATCTATTTTTAAGAGCATTCACAGTAATCATGAAGTCAGACTCAATCCATAGGAAGCTCCACCCAAAACTGATAGCATACTCGATTGCCTTTATCATGGCCCACAATTCAACTTCAAGGGAGAAACCATAACCAATTATGTGCTGAAAGCATCCTTTGACAAAGCCCCGATAGGTGCTAAAGACTCCACAACATCCAACAGGACTCAACGCACCTAGGGCCCCACCATTCACATTGACCTTAATCCAGGAGGGTAGTGGGGGGATCCATCGGATAAACATGGTAATCAATGGTTCTTTCCCTGCCAGAGATTCCAAGTAGTTGAAGGATAATGAACTCACTGAAATCATTCGCCATGTGGCCCATCTGAATGCAGGAAGCCGCGTAGACAACCTTGTGGATCGTCACGTCACCAACATGAATGTAAAGTCATTTTGTATTGAAATCAACTGAATTATGAGGAGTCCAGATATAGGAGATAGTGTATATAACAGTGACTAGTAAGAGGTTTCATACTTGTTCACTGTAATCCCAGTTGAATAGGTCAACCAAAAGCTCAAAAAGAGTTCTGTCCAGGCCATCAGGGAATCAAAAAATCTGTTGTATCTAGCCCCAATGTTCTACACTAAATTTGCATTGGAGGAAGGTGTGTTGAGTATTATCTTCTGCACCAAGGCAGAGTAAATAAACGGAGGCAAGACTGTGGCCAGATTTCTACAACTGATTCTGCATTGGCAGCCTATTCATCCTGATTTTCTAGAGAAGGAGATGACTGGCTGGGGGGAATGGAATTCCTCCTAAATTTGGAGAGCGAGGCTGGCAGAGGGGATCCCATGAAATAGCTGTACCGATAATAACCATTAGTAGTTAGTCACCTGACCAGGTTGGGTTTCCAGATCAAGATATTATAATCAATGAAGGCATAACCCTGGATTTGAAGTCGGGCCTCATTTTGGAGGAGGGCCTCAGTCTGTTTCAGCTGCGGAATGAATGCCAAAATGGGCATGTTCTTAAGTCCAGGAGGGGAATCAAGCATTCCTGTAGGGGCATATCAATCAAAGGTGTGGACCATGAATTCAATTCTTAGTACATTGAGATGATACATTTAGGGTGTTTAGTGATGTTATGTTTTTAGGTATTTTATCGTTTTTGGGGGTATTCAGTATTATTAGGTGTTTTAATATTTTGTAGGTGTTCTAATGAATTTTAGTGTTTTGAGGGTTTTTACAAGAGTTTTTGGAGTTTTTGGGAATTTAGGAGATTTACACATTTTTTAGTATTTAGGTTATTTCAATGGTTTTTAGGATTTTTAATGCTTCTAAGGTTTTTCATGGTTTTAATGGGATTTAAGATTTTTAGGATTGTTTTATGGATTTTATGGTTTTATGAGTTTTTTTTGGATTTTTATGTTTTTTATCTATTTTTAGTGCTTTTAAGTTTTTATGTTTTTTATGGTGCATAATGTTTTTAGTGACATTTTGTTATTTTATAGGGTTTTAGGGACGTTTAGGGTATTTAGGGATTTTAGTGTATTATATGGTTTTAGATTTTTTCTTAGGTGCTTTGTTTTTTATGGTCTTTTGGGGTTGTTCTCTGGATTTTAGTGGTTTTATAGGTATTTAGCATTAACAAATGATTTTATTATATTAATGGTTTTCTTTAATTATAGTGGTTTTAAATGTTTTTAGGGGTTTTATGGAGTTTTAAGTTATATAGTGTTTTTTGAATTTTAGGTTTTTACTGTGTTTTTGTTTTTTTAGGCTTTTGTAAGGGATTTCATGGTTTTTAGAGATTTATTATGTGTTTCAATGATTTACGTTTTTTCAATGTTTTTATTTTTGTTGTGTTATTAGTTATCTTTTAGTTTTTCTTCAGGTTTCTAAAGGTATTTATGGATTTTAGGGTTTAAGAGAGTTTTTAGGGGTTTTCACTATATTTAGATGATTTTAAGGGTTTTATAAATTTTATTTGTTTTTAGGGGTTTTTAGGATTTTTAGATTATTTTATGGATTTTAGGGGGTTTAATTAATTTTTATGTGGTTTTAGGATTTTACTATGTTTTAGGGGTTTTATGATTTATGATGTTTTGTTACGTTTTTTTATTTTTTGGGTTTATAGTATATGTAATGGATTTAGGGGTTTTTAGGGGCTTTCATAGATTTTTATGATTTTTAGAATGTTTTAGGGAATTTATCTGGATTTTGTGACTTGTTGGATATTTTTTTGGGTTTTATAGGTATTTAAAATATGTTTTATGGTTTTAGGGTATTTTGGTATCTAAGGGTTTTTTAGAGTCTATAGTTTTTTTAGTGACTTTTTAGGGTATTTAATGTTTTTAGGGCATTACATTTTTTAGGGTTTTATGTTTTTTATTGTTTATGTATAGTTTATATATTTTTTTATGGATTTATTGGTTTTTCGGGGTGTTTAAGTGTTTTTATGTTTTTTAGGGTTTTTTGGATTTTGTTTTGAATTTTTAGGGGTAAGGAAGGTACAAGGCCAGGCTATTCCTGTCACCCCCCCTTATTTTTTTAGAAAAAAAAGTCACTACAAACATGGGAGGGGAGGGGTCAATAAAACCACTCCAAAAAAACCCTGGACACCCCCACAAACCCACAAGTCCCCAAAAAAACTAAAACACACACAAAACAAGACAAATTAGAAAAACAAAATCATTTTTATCAGCATCTCCCTGCCAAACAGCAACCAACATCCTATGACATGTTTTTCATCATCTATAACCTCTTTTCCAAGCATATCCACCACCAGCAACACATAACCACCAACTGTAAAATCATAAACACGATCTTCATCACATCCTATCCATACAACAACTAGGGTCTAGCACCTCATTTTCAAACAACCAGTACCTCTTTTGATCACCACACATCTCCCAGCACCCCGCTTCAGTTCCAACAACCAAATAGTCTGACAACCAGCATATCCTTCTAGGCCTTGTAGCCAAGAAACAGAAAAAGGATTCACCACCAACAACGTAAAAAGACTAGAAATAAGGGCATCAACCTCCACATCATCACATCTCATCCAAGCTGTAACCAACATCCATCTCTTCAGTTTACATCAAATAAAATCTCCCTCAACAGCTCCCCTCTTGGCATTAATCTTCATCCAACCCCTTAGTTCCCGACAACCATCACCTTTTAGCCAGTCCTCAGCCATCATTTCACACCAGTCAGCAACACAAATCCACCCAGACTAACACCCAAAACCAAAATGCATCACCCATAGCTCCTAGTTCAAATCCTGAATCAAACAACCCCTCACATCAAGGCCATTAATCATCACTATCAGCAGATTACAACTAAACCATCCAGAACCATTGAAGCAACCAAAGAGAATAAGAAAATGAAGAATATTAGAAAAACAAAACCACAATTATGCCTCATGAAACCTATGAGAAGAACCGAAAGCACCCATTGTAGCATCAAGCACCAATCACCTTATTCCATCATGAAGCTAGAATATCCATCTAGGATCACCTAGCCTCAAGTAATTGACATGAATCCTCACCTCTCCATGACTCCTCACAAGATGCCTGATTCTGAAGATCACAATAAACTACGACGCCATTTGATGACCAGATTTTTCATCTCCATCGCGAACACCATCGAGAGCGAGACCTGCTGACGAGAAGCTCCACCACCCTGTGAGTTGACCAAGGATTCCTCAATGACTAAATAAGTCTAGAATAAGTGAGATAATTCCTGAGGATGAGAAGATTCGAGATCTTCCGAAGCCAAACTAAATTGTCACAAGATCCAGGGTAAGTCGTCGTAGCCCTTGCCCGAACAGAACCGCCAGATCCCATCACTGACAAGAAACTTCCTCATCTCCCACAAGGAAAATGCCAAGGAATATGATCACTCAAACAATACTTCATATGAATCATAAGGTATGAACTAGAAAATATCAATGAATCCACATAAGTGGCTTCCAAGAGGAAGACCTAGAGATCATAGCGTCGGGAGGGAGAGCCCAAGAGAGAGAGACAACATTTTTTCATCATGTATTTTTTAGTGTTTATTGTGGTTTTAGGGTTTTATAGGTTTTAGGATTTATAATATTGTATTTTGGTTTTTTTGGTTTTCTTCAGTGTTTTTGGTGTTTTATGTGTTTTTAACGATTTTTTTTTGGGTTTCTATAGTTTTTTTGTGTTTTCAGGTTTTTAGGGTATTAACATATTTCGAGTTTCTAGGGTATTTATGGGTGTCTATGGTTTTATGGGTAATTCATTTTTTTATAAGTTATTATGTTTTTTAGGGTTCTTATGTTTTTTATGGGGTTTTATTGTTTTTAGGGTGCTTTATATTCTTTATGATTTTTGGAGGTTTTATAATTTTTATGCAAATTACCTTAATTTTAGTGTCTTTTTGGTTGTTTAAGGATTTGGTAAATTTATTCATTTTCAGGTATTTTAGTCATATTCCATACTTTTATGAAAATTTAGGGTTGTGGGGGATGGTGTTTTAATTATTTCTTTGGGATTTAAGGTTTCAATATTTTCATAGAGTTTCTAATACTTTAAAGGGTTATTTGGGTTTTTTTCTGGGTTTAGAGTTTTGTTGTTTCTTCTGGGGGTCCTATGTTTATATAGAGATTTAGGGTATTTAGGTTTTTTATATTTTTTTACATTGGGGGTGGTTATGATTATATATCATTTTTTTATTGTTTTTCATATATTTTTTTGAATTTCTTAGTTCTTATGGGTTTTTTAGGAATGTCTAGGATTATAAATGGGTATTTGGGGGGGGGGGGGGTTAAAGATTTTAAGGGTTCAAGGGTTTATAGGGTTTTATGGTGTTTTATAATTTTTATGGTAATTTGGGATTTTTTTGGGTATTTTTGGGTTTTTAGGATTTTTGTGGTCAGATTGGTTTTTAGGGATTTTGAGGGGATTTAGAGTTTTTACGGTGATTAAGGGATTTTATTATCTTTAAGGGTTTTTGGTATTTTTTAGGTTTTTATGTTTTTAGGTTCATTTGGTGTTTTAAAGGTTTTTAGGTTCTTTTAGGGGTATTACGGTTTTTAGGTCCATTTAGGGGTTTGACTGGTCTTTAGTTCTTATTGTTATGTTTTAGGTATTTTATGGGTTTTAGGGTTTTTATTGTTTTTAGGGTTTTTAGGTGCTTTAATTTGTTAGGATTTTTATGGTGTTTAGATATTTTTAGGTTTTTAGGGGGGTTTAGCATGTTTTTTGGTTTTTATTGTTTTTCATTATTTGATGTAAATTTATGTTTTGAATTTTTTAATGGGTTTTAGGTTTTTTTGTTTGACGGGGTTTGTTGGGTTCCAAAGGTTTTTAGGATTTTTTTGGTTTTAGGATTTTAGGACATTTATAAAACTGTAAGGGGTTTCTGGTATTTTTAGATAATTTAATGTATTTTTAGTGTTTATAGGTTTTAATGGATTTTACTATTTTTAGGTTTTTTTGATTTATTAATATTTTTAATGTTTTTTGGGGTTTTATTTTTTTGGTTGTTATGGTTTTGTAATGTTTTAAGATATCCATGTTTTTTAGTGGTCTGTTGGGATATTTTTTGTGTCATTTAGGTATTTTAGTGTTTTAATCAGTTTAGGGGATTTTGGGTGTTTTAGGGTTTTTAGAAATTTGGGTTTTTATGACAATTTTATGTTTTTAGGGTTTCTAGGATATTTTGGACATTTGATGATTTTAGGGGGTTTTAGGTTTTTGTGGTATTACGGGTTTTAGGGTTCTTTGTGTTTTTTAGTTTATATTATTTTTTTGGGTTTTAATATTTTTTAGGGATTTTATGGTATTTTATTGTTTTAGGGTTTTCAGGGAATGTTTTTACTATTTTTAGGTTTTTACATGTTTTGGGCCTTTTATGGTATTTAGTGTATTTAGAGTATTTTAATGTATTTTAGTTTTTAGTGTTTTTAGTGTTTTGAGATTTTTTTTATGGTTTTTATGTTTTTTTTGATATTGTTGAGTTTTTATGTTTTTAGGATCTTTAATGGTTTTTAGTGTATTTTAGGGTTTTTTAGGGATTTTGGGTTTTAGTTTTGTTCATGGTTTTTTGAGTATTTTTGGTATTTTGGTTTTATATTCATCTTTAGGGTGTTAATGTTTATACTGTTAATTTAGGGTTTTTAGGGTCCCCTAAGGGATTAAATTATCTTTGTACCTTTTGTGTTTTTTATTGTTTTTAGTATCCTTTAATGTTTTTTGGGTTTTTAGTCTCCTTTATAGATTTTTAGTGTTCCATGGTTTTAGTGTTTTTTGGGGTTTTTGAGGTTTAACAGTTTTTTGTGTAGTTTTTAGGTTTTTTTGGTTTTTTTGGTTTTTATGGGGATTTATTGATTTTTAGGGGTTTTAGAGTCTTCGTGGTTTTTTTGGTTTTTTCAGGAATAATTAGGTGTTTTAGGGGTTTTAATGTTTTTAAAGGGTTTTAGAGTTTTACAATTTTTAATAATTTTTGAAGCAGTCAATTTTTATAGGGTATTTGGGTTTTTTAGATTTGATTAGTTTTAATATATTTATTAGTTTTTCTGGTATTTAATATGTTTTAAGGGACTTTATAGTTGTTATTTGTTTTTTCATTTTGAGGTAATTTAAGGGATTTTAGGATTTGTTTTATGGGTATTTAAGAATTTTAGGGCCATTTTAGGGTTTTAGGATTTTTAGGGTTTTTAGTATTTGTAGAGGTTTTGAATAATTTATATGGGGTTTTTGTTATTGTATGGATTAGAGGGGTATTGAGGATTTTTATACTTTTTAGAGGTTTTAGGGGATTTAAAAGCATTTTAATGGTTTTTTGGTTTTTGTGGTATTTTGGGGTTTTTAGTTTCTTTTATGGCTCTAAGGGGTTTTTGAAATATTTTATAGGGAGTTTATGGTTTCTATGTTTTTAGGTTATTAGTGTTTTTATATAATTTTAAGGTTTTCTTGGGGTTTAGAGATTTTTCGATTTTTCAGGGGTTTTAGGGTTTATAGTTTTTTAGTTTTTCATGGGTTCTTATGGATTTTAAGAGTTTTAATATTTTTTAGTGTATTGATAATGTTTTTATGTCTTCTAGGATTTTATTACGGTTTAAGGGTTTGTATATATTTTATGGTGTATAGGGCTTTAGGGTTTTATTTGGGATTTTATGGTTTTTAGTTTTTTAGGGTTTTTAAATGTTTTAGGGAATTAATGGGTTTTAAGGGTTTTTGGAATTTGTATAGTTTTCAAGGTATATTATAGGTTCTAATGTTATGTTAAGGGTTTTTAAAGTTCTACTATTTTTATGGGATTTTTTTGGTCTCATATGTATTTAGATTGTTTTTTAGAATTTTGCGGTATTTAATGGTTGTAGGGGTTTTTTGTATTTTATGTACTTTTAGAGTTTTTATGGTTTTAATGTGGTTTAGGGTTTTTAGGATAATATGGTATTTTGGGTGTTTAAGTTGTTTTATGGGTCATTTATGGTTTTATAGTGTTGTTAGTGACCTTTAAGTTGTTCAGGTGTTTATATTATTTTTTTGAGTTTATAGTGTATTTTAGCGGGTTTTAGGCCATTCAAAGTGTCTTTAGGGGTTTTATGATTTTTAGGGGTTTTTAGTGTTTTTTGATTTTTTATGTTTTCAAGGGTTTTATATTTCTTAGGTTTTTATGGATTTGTAGTGGTTTTATGGTTGGGTAGTATATTTATAATTTTAATGGCTTTTTTTGTCTTTTTAGTTCTTTAGTATTTTAGCTGTTTTTAGAATTTTTAGGGTTATTTAGCATTTTAAAATTCTAGGGTATTTTAGTTTTTAGGGTTTTTTGGTTTTTTAGGATTTGGGTTTTTCTATAGTTACTATGTATTTTTATGGGTTTATGGGTTTTTTTGTGTTTTTAACGGGTTTTTATATTTTTAGGGGGTTTTAGGGTTGTAGGGGTATTATATTGTTTATGTCTTTTAGGGATTTTTAGGGTTTTTAGGGGTTTTCATCTTTTTGTTTGTTTTAGGGTTTTAGGGTGTCTTTGAATTTTTTAAGGTTTTAAATAGTTTTTATGATTTTAGGGATTTTTAGAGGGTTAGGGTTTTAAAGAAGTTTTCATGGTTTTTGGTTTTTTGTGTTATAGGGTTTTAGGTTTTTTTGGGCTTTTAGGGTTTTTAGTGATTTTTAGGTTTTTACGGTTTGGGGGGTTTTAAGGGAGTTATTGTTTTTAAGGTTTGTTTAGGTTCTTTTAGGTTTTTTTATTATTTTAATTGTATTCTCTGGTTTTTTAGGTTATTTTATTTTATTTATTGTGGGGTCGGTTGTGTTCAGGGGTTTTAGTGATCTTTCAGGTTTTTATATATTTCTAGGGTTTTATAGGATTTTAGGGTTTTTAGTTTGTTTGGGGTATTTTATGGTTTTTGAGTTTTCAAGGGGATTTTTCAATTTTTAAGGGTTTTAGGGGTTTTTAGTGTTTTATCATTTTTAGGGTTTTTAGGGTTTTCAGTTTTTTTAAGGATTTAAGGTTTTTAAAATGGTTTCTATATGGTTTTAGTGGTTTTTAGTTTTTTAGGGGTTTTTGGGTCTTTTAGGTTGTCTTAGGTTTTTTTTCGTTTTTTATAGTTATTAGGTACTTTAAGGTTTCATTATATATAATTTTATGATTTTAGAGGTTTTAGGGTATTTTAGGGTTATTTAGGTCATTTAGTGTCATAAGGGTTTTTATGTTCAGTTAGGGTTTTAGTTACATCTTTTGTTTTTTATTGGTTTGAAAATTTTACAAGTGTTTAGCGTTTTTGGGGGATTTTTAGGAATTTTTCTACGGGGTTTTTAGGGTTTTAATAATATCAGTATTTTATGGTTTTTAGGGGTTTTAAGGGTATTAGGGTGTTTTCATAGGTTCTAGGGATATTTATGTTTTTCATGGTGTTTAATGTTTTTAATTTTTTAGGGTTTTAACAATTCTGAACTTTTAGGTATGTTTTGTTTTAGGGTATTATTTATTTTAATGTTTCATTATTATATTTATTGATTTTATATATTTTTTGGGTTTTAGTAATTTTTTCATTGATTGGTGTTTATAGTGGTTTAAGGTTTTTATTTTGTTTTAGTGGCTTTTAGGGACTTTTAGGGGTTTAGGGTTTTGTCATTTTTTACTATTTTTAGAGTATTTTAATTTTTTGTTGGTTTTTTAGTGTATTTTATGGGTTTTTAGGGTTTCTTAATATTTTTTTAGGTTCTTTGGTGTTTTGGGTATTTTGGGTCCATTAGGGTGTATTGATGTTTTTTGGGTGATCTTGGGTTTTTATGGATTTTTGTGGAGTTTAAAGGGGGTTTTTTTGGTTTGTGGCTTTTTTAGGTTTTCTGTGGGTTATAGATTTTTTGTGGTTTTTAGGTTATTTTGTGTTTTTGGTTTTTTATTTATTTATCAGGGTTCTTAGGTATTTTTCTTC
>CAUJRU010002672.1:0-68830 GCA_963277665.1 Viscum album
TTTTTGGATGGCCATCATGAGATAGAATATTGCAATGTATGTATCCTGATTCCTAGTATCATTACCTGTTACAGATATAAATACACCGCCCAAAATATTAAATAATATTAAGTTTTAGAAATGATATTTTTTTCTTTCAGATTGAATACCTTTTCTGGATACATATTTTCGAGAAGTAGTTAGTAACCTATACATAAAAAATCTGAAATGTACAAAGTTTACATGTTCGATCATCATTGATTTTTACCATAATATAATAATATAAAAACAAATCATGAATTTTATTAATGGTAAATATCCATGTCTTTTAACATGACTAATTTATTTCCCCTATAGATCCTTAAACCCAATGAAAACATTTAAAAATCATAAGGTGGACCCAAAAGCATTGTAAGGGATATAAAAAGAAACAAAATCCTTAGTTCATTAAAAACATAAAGAATAATATAAAATTTATCGTTATATACGATTTTTTTTAGAATTAGGTAATAAAAAAATTCATATTAAAAAAACAGAAAATATATGAGGGAAATAATTAAAACCCAAAGAAAGAAATTAAGACTCTATT
This sequence comes from Viscum album, assembly GCA_963277665.1. Lineage (NCBI taxonomy): Eukaryota > Viridiplantae > Streptophyta > Magnoliopsida > Santalales > Viscaceae > Viscum > Viscum album. The sequence continues at coordinate 569 of CAUJRU010002672.1, forward strand.
AGGTTACCTGGATAATTGTATTTATTAAACACCATCAAAACCCTTTTATTTAGAATAACCATAAAACCTTGATCAAAACCCATAAAACTTAAAAATGGAATAGAAATATAGCATACTTCCCTAAAAAATTCATTCGAGTGAAATCATACACCCACCCATCCATTAAGCTATAATGGAATCACATGATGTTATTTTGGACACCCCATGTATATGATTTGATGGGATCTCCTAGTGTTATCTAGTACACCACACATGCAATATATAATATGATGAACCCATACTATCTAGGCCACACAATCATAAAATTATCAAGTAAAATTTCTTGAATAAAACACATTCCTTATATAACCCCTTGAAAATCTCTTTCTAACTCATATGAAAACACTATCAGATTAGAATATGATTTTCCATTTAAAACAGCATTTTAATAAAAATTACCACATTTCTTTTAATAATAATTTTCAATTTCATAATAAAAAAATTTTAATTAGTTTTTTTGATTTACTAAATCATTAATTATAGTGAAGGATTCCCAAAACATACTAATTTACATAATAGCTAAAAATTCATTATTTTCGTGTACAATAAGAATAAAAGATTACATTTTTTCCATTGTCAAAATGTTCCTTATAAATAATGTAAAATGATTATTTTATCACATAAAAATATGAATAAAATTAAAATGTAAAATAATATTTTCTTTATAATCCCATTACATAGTTAAAAAAATAAATTAATATCCCAAATATTGACATAGAAGAAGTGATTTTGAAAAAAAATATTTAAAAATTCATCATGTACCAAAACACATTGCACATTTAAATTATAAGAACCACGATATAAAAATATTTAACCAAAAAATTTAATTACCTAAACATAAATAAATTTGTGATAGGATATTTAAAAGGGTTTAATATACAATTCTTAAAATAAAATTGGTTTATAAAACAAAAATCAGCCTAATTGACAGAAGATTGAGACAAAATCATTTTGCTTTGAGTCTGAATTCCCACATGTGTCCCAACAATCATGAATATTTAAATATGATAATTATTTATATTCTTAGAAATAATCTTCATTTTATTATTAATTTCATCTCACTTTTTAAAATGTTTCTTATTGAATACATAAAAAATTATGTTTCGATTGGGTGCATTGACCATATTCGGTTATTGTGTCAAGATGAATATGGTTGGTTGAATATGGTCAAGGAGTTCATTATAAAAAAATATATATAATAATTATCATGAAATTATTATCATATTTATAATTTAATTATTCTTTTGAGCACATTCATAAGATAAGGTTATGAAAAACAAACCTTTGTTACAATCATGGAAAAGATAGTTCGTATGTACATATAATTAAAGTTCCCATTTTTCAATAACCATTAAGAAAAGATGGATTGTATCAAATATATATCTATAATGTTAACTATATCATATATAAAATATACTTCAATGATATATAGTTATTTCTAATCTTTATGATGAAAGAGGAATCAAATCTCTTCAAGGAGACAGTATTCCACATTTCCATGAAGAATGTTATCACTTTTTCAGTATGTGAAATGTTTATAAGGATAATGATATATTATATTTACATAAATGTGATTACATCATGAATAAGAAATATATTTTTATGTCAATCCCATATTTTTAATTAATCACATCATTAATAAATTCCATGTAAAGTAAAAAAGTATCACATAACTTTGATGAGGTGGTAGTCCACACGTCCACAGAAGATGTTATCATTTTACCAAAAAATCTAAAGAATAAAGGTATGTGTTATATTAAAATTCATTAAGTATGAAGAATTTTTAATGATCATATATATGATATAAAAAATTTCAATAAGTATGAAGAAATTGTAATGGTCGTATATATGATATAAAAATATTATTTATGTCATAATTACCAACAATGTTTGATGGTAAATGTAAAATGAATGAAATCATTTCCTGAGGTGGTAGTCTGCCATACACAAAAATGATGATTTAATGACCCATTTCATAGATTTGTATGGATTTGTAGGTAAAACCATCATAATAAAAACATATCAGTATATTTAGTATAATTAATTTATTTTACAATCAAGGAATATGAACAATTTATGGGGATTGATAATGAAATAAAACTGAAATGCATATTGAAGAATGTTACCTCTTCGTCGAGTAAATCTATTTAGTTTTTACCAAAGGGATTCCATGAATATATTTCACTAATATTTATCCATCTAGGATTATATGATGGATATTTGGACTTTATTTGGGCAATATTTTTATTATTAAAATGGCATGAGTGTTGTGAAGATGTGGGGAGGGTTGGAGCCTTTATATAGTTGAGGGGGAGTTGAATTCATATAAATATTAAATAGTAATGAATATCGAGAGTTCATCCTTAAATAATTATCTTAAAAAATTATAAATAATATATTCTATGAGTTTAGTTTTAATTAACATTCACACAAAACTAAAATAAAATAAATTTTATCATATTTTCCTTATTCATTATGTTAGATTATTTTTTTTTCTTTTTGGGTTTTCATTTCAGTTTCTAGTTTCCTATGATAAATAATTCATCAAAAAATAATATATTAAAGTTATAATAATTTATAAAGTATATACATACATATTATAATATATTGAATAAAATTTATAAAATAAAGAACCCATATGTTTCGGAAATACATTTAAATAGAAACGCATGTAACACATGAAAACACTACTTTAAAGCTAACTGTGATATCAATGTTTTTACTATTCATCATAAAATATGTTAATTATAAAATAAAAATTTTCCCATGCATGGAAAGAATTTAATATTTATTAACACTTATAAATTACTTGTTAGATGAAATGTTTTTTAGAGATCTTAAATCATTAAATAATATAAAATTTATCTTATTATACTATTTTAAAAATAATCCATGCATTTTCATTTCATAATAATACAATACAATTTTATCATCACAAAAAATTAAATATAAAATATTATTATAAAAATAAGTAAATATTTATTAAAAAATAAAAATTATAACCAAACCTGTGTAAATTCGTCCATAATCCAATGCATTATAAGTGATAATTAAAAAGAAGGTCCCTTTTATAAATTTTTCGATACAGAACTTATTATATAGTTCGTATTAGAGGAATTTTTGCCTAGTACCCATAAAACCAAGAATAAGGTGGCGAGGATTCAAATATGTCAATATAATTGGTGTTTAACATGTATTTTATCTTTTATACACCTTATATTCTATGATTTATCCTTAAGTAGTGTTGTTCTTACCATAACCACTATAATTGATTTTATCTCTTATCAGTAATCATTCCGGTCCCAAAATTATGTCTATATCATAAGAAAAAAAATTAGCACTTATTAAAAATAAATATGTGAATTTTTATGAATTCAAAAATATAATTTTCTAAAATTAATTTAAAAATGATCGCGTATACATGAAAAGACCGAGTATTTTTATGGATGAATGTTCAAAAGTTTAAAATGATTTTACATCCAATGTCAATGTGAAATTGAATCCATTAACCTAAATTGGATATAATGATGTATACATGAACTAATAATACTATAAGAAACGTTCAAAAATACATTATCTTTATACATAATTTAGTTTATAATGTTTTTCTCAATTAAAATGTGGTATTTTTCACTATTCATAAATAAATGAATCTTATCATAAAAATAACAAAAATTCAACCAATGTAAAAATTTGATAATACAATTATAAAGAAATTTTAATTATTTCATATTAAATTTATTAAAATTTCAAAAATTATTTTTAAAATATGTCTTCCATTATAATTTGGTAAAACTATTTTTTTAATATATAAGTTGTAATATAAAACTGGATTTATTCTTATCTACTTGCAATAATATCTGATGAATGAATGAAAAAACATTACCTAAACATGTATAAAAATATATTTAGTCTTATAAACATCATCTAATATAATTGGTAGTTGATAACAACCATATTGGATAATAATTTCAATAAAATATTCTTTTCTGGAAAGGCTCATCCTTGTGTGTAACAAAAGTAATAAAATTAAATCAATGTTATGTGCAATAAAAGATATAATTGGTGTTATGTATAACACAATATAATCTATTAATTGTGAGTAACACAACATTTCAATGAATTTAAATAAATTTTAATAAATGTATTTCATAAAATCAATGGTTGTAACATCATACACCCGAAACAATTATGTCCCCACAAATTGATCATTATCCCAGTAAAAATGGTTGGTCATTTCAAAATACCACTGTTTAAATGATAATATTCCTAAATTCCTGGAAATATTTTATATTTGATGAATATAGGATATATTATTAGGAAATTTATTTCTATAATAGTAATTTATACCTCATAACATTCCATGAAATATAATGAATAAACTTAAAAGAAACAATAATCATCGAAGTACATAAAACCCTAAATTCTATAAATTACAAAAAAATAATTTACAAAAGTAATGTTAAACATGTACTTAAAATAAATCCCTACATAAACATAAACCCTTCTATACAACTCCGAAAATTCCCCCAATAAATTTATTATCACATCACTTAAAACCCCTTATGGATTGTTGAAAACCATGAAATAATGGTTATCCACAAAAAAATATCATGATCATTAGATCTCCCATCACGTCACTAAATTTATCCACATCAACTACAATAGTGTAAATATACATTCCATTACCTATTTTTATAGTTTATTATTATTTCAACACTGAGTAATTAACATCGAACACAATTTATCATAATTTCCTAATACATTACAACTAAAACATATCACATTTTCTTGGATATCTGTTATATAAATCTTATTCCATTTAGAACCATTCCCATTTTAGCAACAATGCTTGTAACTAGACATACCAAACTGGTAACACTTTCTATATCATGATATAAGTTCACCAAAATGTATTAAACCAGAAATGGAAAATGTTATAGGATTACCACATAAATTCATAGTGGGTTATATATCCATTTCTATCCACATTGACAGTTTCATACTCCTTTCATATCATGAAACATAGGTTTTGGAAAACAGAATTTCATCTTTCTCAGAAAAATGAACAACTACAACATATTCTCAAATTTAGACAAGGAAAAAGAACTTTTTAGACATGGATTAAATCCTGAGTAAAAGATATTAATTTAGAAATCAATGTTTCGAACAAAATCTAGAACATACAGGGCCAATCATGTGAATATTTTAACAGAAAATTCAATAGACTAATTATCCTTTTTGTTTTATTCCAATAATTGTTTCAATATCCTATGTCTATCTACCATATGGAAATATTCCTCTAAGAATCTAATATTTAATGTTTCCCATAACGTATCATCAAGATCATTGTTCTCTAAATTATTATTAAACAAATACAATCATCGATATATTTCACCTTTAAAATGTATAATGGAAAGGGTAATCTTATGATTTTATATACATTGCATGACATCAAAAGACTTTTCCATGAAATTTATCCATTATTTTAATACCTCATTGTTAGATGATCCATTGAATAATAGGGGATGATTTAACATATAATTTATTACTACAGTCAAATTTTTTCAAGGTACATTGGGTTCCCCCTAGAATAGGTACAACCAACATTAATAGTGTGGGTCAACTAAGCCATCACTATGAAAAACTATTCTATATAAATTCCAAAAATCTTGAGATTATATTTTGGAAATATAATTTCCTATAATTTCCTTTCCAATAAATATTTCATGATTCTTATATGGAAAATGATTCCAAACAAACATGTCTTAGATGAAGTAACTTATAAATAATAAAATTCAATATCATTTTAACAATATAATAAAGTATGATCTTCTAAGGGAATGATATTAACATTATATTAATCTCTAAAGTTATCTAAACCTTTCTATTTATAAAAAAATAAGGACCAAACCTAAACAATTACTTAACCCTGAGTTTTAGTTAAAAAATTTATCCTTTACTTTTAGGATCTTTTCATAATTTTAGTTTATATATTTATTCCATAACATATATATAACAAAACCATAAAGTACAAGGCAGACACATCTGTTAAGTATATATTTTTAGTATAATATGAATCTTCTAAAATGGTGAAAAAATATTTTTTTCCTGGAAAATATCCATGACTTTCCACATGAATTCTTCATCTCCATTTCCAATCCTTAACCGTTGTGTTTTTTTTAAAACATGGGATGATCCTCAAATCATAGTAAGGGATATTAAAATAAATGAAACCATTAGTTCATTAAAAATATTAAAACTATGATAATGTGTTCCTTCATCATAAATTTTCTTTGAGAATATTAAATTAGACCTTTTAACATTATAAACACATTTTTCTTATATAAATTCAGTAAACCCCATATAATGAAATTAAATATCTTTTAGGAGACTCAGATAATTACATTATTTTAAACAAATAATTTTTTTTAAATAATAACCATAAGGATGACTCCTAAACATATAATTGTTACAAAATGAATAACCATAAGGTCAACATCCATAAAAAATTAATTGTAGACATATCATGGGTCTACATTTCCTTTAATATATAACATGCTCACCTGATGCTATAATGGTCACCCCGTATATAACCTATAATAGGATCAATCTATGTTATCTGGTATACCCCATGTATTAGCTATAACTAGTTCACCCGACACAATCTAGGCCACTCATTTATTTAATTATCAATTAAATTTTTTGAAAGAAAATATATTCCTTGTACAACCCTTTGATTTTTTTAATCTCATATAAAATCACTATCATATTAAAATATTTTTTTATTGTAAATCCTATTTTAAAAATAATATACCATTTTTTTTGGAAAACTATTTAAAAACACAAAATTGAAAATGAGGTTTTATTATTTATGGAAACATGCAATATTTATAAGAATTCCATAAATAAAATAATGTACATTGTTCCAGAAAATACATTTTCTCTGTGTATGTTAAGAATAGATTATTCCTTTTATCATTTGTCAAAAATTTACATATAATACAAATAAGAAGATTTTTTTTAAATAAAATTGAATTAAATTCAATATAGATGTAATTTTTTTATAATACTTATAAATAAATATAAATATATAATATTATTGTGAATATTGATATAGAGAAAATATATTGATTTTAATTCTTTAAATAGTCGAAGTCTCTCTTACAACTATGAACACATAAATCATAATCCCCATTAAAGAATAAAATTTAACCAAACAATTATGTAACATTATAAGTCATAAATTACTGATAGGATATGTCAAAGTGTTTTTTTATACACCTCATAATACAATGTGGGTGTATAACATCGAAATATGCCTCTATGAAAGTATATATAGACAAAATCCATAACCTTAATTCTAACTTGTAACCTATGTATTTATCGTCCTGAATAAAAAATTTATGATACTTTTTTAGATTATTCAGTTCATTTTTCATTCTTACCATTAGTTTTACTTAACTTATTAAAATATAATGTACAAATACAATAAAATTTATATTTATGTTTCAAAATGACTAAGGATGGTTGACTATGGTCAATCCGGTCATCATATAAACATATCCTGAATAATAATCATGAAATATTTATTCAAAAAAATTTAATTTTAAAACCTTTAATAAAATATGGTTATAAAAAATCAACTAATATTAATAACATGATGATGGTTGGTCATACGTGCACATGAATAACATTCCCATTTTTGAATGATAAGTAGTGAAAAGGGAAAATAACAAATATCCATCAAAAATAACAATTATATAATAAATAGCATATTATCTATTCATATATAAATATATATAAATATATAATTAATATTATATAAATGGAATCAAATCTATTTGGGTAAGCATTAGTCCCCATGTCCACAAATGACATTATCACTTTTTTGGTGTGATAATTTTTTTTAATAATATATCTAATATATTTTTATAATGGTATATATTTAATTAATATAATATATATGATATACATATAATTTATGTTCAACTAAAACAATCCATAATATATTCATGTAGTGCGTGAGGAAAACAATCCACAGATCTTCAAAATATGTTATTGTATTCACACAAAAAGAAAAACAGTAAGGTATATGTTATAAAAAAAATAATAATATTAGAATAAATTAATAAATCATATATATCATATAAAAACATTATTTATATCATATTTCACAACTATGAGAGGTGTTGAAGAAAAAATGAATGCCCTCATTTCTCGAGGCTGTAATCTACAGTGTAGAGGAATAAATATATTATTATCCTTATGATTGATGTTGGTTTTTGTTTATGTCAAAAAATTAGAAGAAAAAATGTAATATCAATGAGGATAAATGTTTTATTATATACATTTTTATGAAGTGTAATTGACTTACTTTGATAAAGAAATAAAATATGAATTCACGTTGAAGAATGTTACCTCTATTCGATTAACTCATTTGGGTTTTTCCCCAAATAGCATCCTTGGATTTATTCATGAGATAATTAAGGGTTATATTTTTATAGTACGTATGTTTGGAGTTTATTTAGGAATTTTTTAGTGTTTCAAATGGCCTTATTAGTGTAAATAATCAGGAAGGTTGAGTACCTTTTTATAGTAGAGGGGTAGTGTAATTATTGTAAATATTAAAATGTAAACACTATTAAGAGGGGTAGCTTACATAATGTTCTTAAAAAATGATAAATAAAATTTTAAAGGGTACTATTGTTAAATAAAAACCCAAAAACACAAAAACAAAATAATTTTTATCATTTCATCCTTAGCCTTCAATTTTCATTATTTGTCATGTTGGTTTTTCATTTAGGATTCTAGATTTCTATCCAATGTAAATCATCCATTTAAAATAAATTAAAGAGATAAATATTAGACATTTTGGACCCTATTATTATAAAATATTAAATATAATTTATTATAAAATAATATCATATGTGATTGAAAATAATTTTAACAAAAACACATTCAACCTAAAAAACAATGCTTTAACCCTAAATATTCCAACAATGCTTTTAATATTTAATAGTCAATATTTTCATTATAAAAGTTCATTTGGACCATTAATGGAACCTATATTATATTTAATAACATTAAAAAATCACTTGAAGGAGGATAATATTTTTATTAATTTTATATCATTCAATAAAATATCCTTTATTTTATTTAATTAGTTACTCAATAATCCATGTGTTGGCGTATCATATGTATTTTATGTAGCTATATCATTCCAAAAAAATAAATATAAATAAATATCATAAAAAATTAATTATCTTCCGAAATAATATTTATAACGAATCTTGTAAATATTCATCCAAAACTAAATCATTATAGGTGATAAAGGCATGGAGAATACTATTTTTAAATACATAACTTATAATATAGGTAAATTTAAAGGTGTAGTATCATGATAACTCATAAACACATTGACTAAGGTGATGTGGGCCAAATATTTCTAGGAAATCAGTGGTAGAGAATTGTTGGGTCATACATACACATTATATTCTGTGTTTATTTATTAGGTAATATTGTTCTTGCCTTAACTAGTTTAATTGATATTACATGTTTCCAATAATCATTTGGTTCAATAAATTATATTTATCATGTTAAAACATATATTTTATAAATTATTTTATATTATTTTATATTTTTCTTCCAAATTTTGTTCATACAAGTGCCTAAAATTAGTTTAAAATTAAACTCATAGAGGATGTAAGACAATAGCTTTTTAAGACAAAAGTTTAAATTTTTTAAATGTTTTTATTTCTATATTCAATATGAAATTTAATACATTGACCAAAATTGGGTTTAATAATATATAATTGAATTAATAATACATTAATAAAAAATAAAAATTTAATTTATCTATATAAATAAATATTATGTAAGATTAGTTTTCTATTATAAAGAAAATTTTATTACTATTCATCAAGAAAGGAAGCTTCGTAGAAAAATAAAAAAAATCACCAAAAGTAAATTTTGATATTACCATTTGAAAATGTTTTTATTTTTAAAAAATATTAATTTGGAAACATTTAGTTTTGAGAAAATTCTTCCATTGATTGGTGGGGAAAGTGAATTGTAGAAAAAATCACTCTTCTCCATTAAAAATTAATTTATTCTTATCCTATTTCTATAAAATATATTGTATTAATGTCAAAAAATTATAATCTTTATTAAACATAATATTATTATAATTATTAAAATATATTAATATAACATCCAATTAAAATCATTCATAAAAAATAATATTATCAATAATATATTATTGTTTAGTTAGACATGGATATGCTTGTAAGACAACTATTAAAATAAACTCAATGTTATGTGCATTGTAAGATAAACATTATGTTTTTTATAACAAACGTGAAAATATTCATTTCATGTAACTCAAACTATCATTGAATTTAAATAAATTTTAATAATATATATCATAATGTGTCAGGATGTTGCAATAAATTGGAGATAATAATATATGGGGATGGTAGACCCATTACCCATACATGAATAGAAATGGGAAAATAATCAAACAGATTTCAAATTATTGGATTCCAATATATAAAATGGAAATTATTTTATTTGGGTATTAGTTGATCAACTTGTAAAATAAACCGAATTTTTCCACTAGAAAATTTTTATATCTTGATCAATATACTAGATTATACATTAATAAATTGTACTGTTTCTGTACAGTACCACTTTATATTTTATCTAATTTTGTTATGGATATCACATTTATGTTCTACATATGTAATATTTATAATATAGTTAAATAGTCCATTATCCATATTTTATATCATCCTCAGATATATTTAAACTCCATAAGACCTATTGAGAGTTTTCATGATGGATTTGAATGTTATTTTTAAAAAATAACTTCCTTTTGTGGAACTTTCATACAATAATAGCATTCACATGAGTATTTACACGGATCATTATGAATACCAATATAAAAATAAGCACAAAATATATTTTTCTAGGATTAAGATGATGAATGAAATCTACTGTGATACCATTCAATTGAAGAAATTAAAAATTTGGTTGGATCCATTCAACATCACATCAATGTAGCCTCGAGTCTATTAAATATTTATAAAAATAATTACCATTGATAATTATTTTTTAATTTTGAGGAAAATGTATTCCTATGAACATAACCTTGTAAATTGTTTATTTAATTTAAAAAAAATGTGATTTTGACCCCCCAAATATATCTATCCCTTTAAAACTAATGACTATATCATGATAATACCATATTTATTGGATCATCCACCAATCTGCAATCAATGTCATAATGTATTTCAAGTATCACTAATAAGAATTTATATACACGATCGTTCACATGTAATGAACTATGTGGTCATACCAATGGAGCATGATCTCTCTTATGAGGAATGATAAGATTGTGATTCTTGATCGATGTGAGAAAATAATGATGAATAAGACCACTGACATGGTTATTTTTTTATGTAAGAACCATAAATTTATTGAAAATACATAGGAACAAAACGCTTTGATGAGCTATAAGTATCTTCAGTCATATATATCAATGTGATGAAATTTTGTTGGGTAATTATTATAATGGATAGAATTTTATATCCCTATATTTTATTATATATTTCATTTAAAATACAGTTAATTTATTTGAATGTTTTATATACCGATTTAATAATGTTTAAACATGACATGATATACCTATTGAATTCTAAAATATATATGAAATCACTATGATATTTGATGAGATATTAGAAGTTGGATTAAAATAATTTTAAAATATATTTTATATATCTACAGAACAAATCCATTAGTTTTAAACTGATAAAATTATCTCAAACAAAGGTGGAGAAGTATTGAAGTAAAATTAAATTTATATACAAAATGGGTTTTTATCATAATAAATTAAATTATTCAATATTTATTAATTAATATAATAAAATTTATAGATTATAGATTAAATATTTTTTTAACTATATATACTTTTTAATATTTAGTTGATAATATTGAATATTTATTATAAAATTCTTTGAGTATCTTGTTAACCCAGCATGGAGTTATAGGCCTAGTGGATGCGTGATATTTTTATATTAAAAATATTAAATATAATATTACATATGTGAATATAGTTTTTGGAAACAATGTAATTATTAATTAACGGTTCCTCAGATGAGAATAGTGATACTTCAATTAAATCCAATGCATGAATGTCACCATAGGTGTACATTAAATATTGATGGCAATTGAAGTTACATTTTACTAGAGACGAGGGATATTTAAATAGATTAAATTAATTTATTAATATTACTATCATTTATTTTATATCCCTAATGAATATTTTTTAAAAACATCAATGGATAATTCACTTATAATTTCCACATAACCTAATACGATTGATAGAATGGTTAGAGATCTCATGGAATGAATATTAGTGGGTGATATCAAGGTTAGGGATAATTGATGAACAAAATTGGAGAATTGAGGAACCAAAGGAGAACGAAGAGGATCTCATCATAAAAATAAATTATGATTTTTTCTCCACCAATTATTGATCCAAACATAAGGTTGGATTTTTATTTATTAATACATTTTTCTTATTTTCCATCAAAAACACCTATTACATATATTATGAACTAATTTGTGATTTTTTTAATTTCCCAGCATTTCTCTCATTTTCATGGATTTTTTAATGTGATATTTTTTTTGATTTTATTATACTTTTATCCACCATGTTATTATGATTATAACAATAGTAAAAATGAATAATGCCATTTTATAATGATTATTATGTTTGTTTCATTACTTTATCACCCCATTGAACAACATTCAACATTGTAATTTGATTTGCATAATGATTCAACTATAACTAAGAAACTGACCACTATAAAATCACACATAGGTTCGAGTAATTATTTTTGAATGTTCTATTTGTATATTGTATTTAAAAGGAAGATAATCTTGTGATTTTATGGGAAATTGATGGTTTTATTATCCTGATTGAGTGAGTATCCCTAGCGATGAAAAGGAATATGATTTCTTTGAAAATGATGGTTAGAATACTTCCATCAATGATGATTCGAGATGATTCTATTTGATTCAAGAATTATTGATATGGGTACACATATAAAAATTTGAGATGATGACATGAGTGACGAAGCTTCGACAGATTGGAGTTTCACTAAAATTATACTCTATACATCATGCAGTTTGGAAGAACAACTTCCATTTAAAAATCTCTATAATGTGGCTAGTTTTTACAAGGAATATTAAATAACACTCACTTTTTAGGGGATCAATATTTTGTGAGACCATGAAGTGTCCATATCAACATAAAATTGAGTACCTTCATAAGTGGTCATTTGACCCCAGACGTCTTATGTGTCAGACTTCACACCATGTACATTAGAAAGTGAATGGATATGGAGAGAAAAGACCCACTAGAAGGCCTAACTAGTTTCTTATTTTGATTTATGATGCAAAATATCTGCGTATCTTGAGGAATATTTCATTTGAGATTTTATGAAATGGGTAGTTATAGAAAATGTGAGACATTCCATGTACCGTAGTTGGACATATTATGTAGTTAATTTACTATGTCATTGATTACATATTGTGTTATTCGTGGCTTGATAATGGGACCATGGCTACGCCATTTGTAGAATAATTTTTCATAATACATGATATTTACCATTATATATTAAACAAAGATAAAATCTTAGGTGATACAAGTGGGATTCTACTTTTAGTGAATTATATCCAATGTTAGTGATCAGGTTTGATCACTAGGACGATGTCAGTGTATATTCTACCATGGCCCACCAAGTAGAGGGTCCCACATATTTAATATATAAAAATATTTTGGACTCCCCAACACTATATAGGGTGGCACTAGTCTATATATTTAGTGGTACCACCAAAAATCATCTTGATTTGAACGATAGATGGTTATCAATCATAAATAGTTCTACCTTGACTATGGAGGATAGTAGTATATATTAAGACCTCTATTTAGTTTCATTTTAGATTATGCATGTTGGTTGGTGTGGAATATGGGTCCTTTGGATATGAAAGTAGACTCATAATTCTTAACTAACTATGTATCTTGGGAGTCCTCTCCTTTTTATACATGAATTCTCTTATCAAGAATATTTAGATTTTCTTGTTAGTTTCCACATTATAGTGAATTAATGATGACTCCATCTAATGATTTGTGTTTGAGGATTTTGGGGCCTCCATCATAGTTTTATTATACTAACCCTTACATGGGCGCTCTCTAAAAGTTTAATGTATCATGTTTACCATATACTATTTGATTCGTTAGTAGGTCGACTATGAGTAGGTGGTTCATAGTTTTGTTAGATTAGACATATTATTATTCTGAAATTATTGTTTATAAGGAGTTACCACCTTATAATAGGATATATGAATTTTCAATATTTTTTGGATTATATTTTTCCTCATTTTTTCATACATAATTTCCTAAATTGTTTTTGGACTAGATATTATGGATAAATTTATAGTATTAGTTATATAACTTTGTATATTATATAGGTTTATGTTGATGGGTAATTGTATGTAGTATGTTTACTCTACGGCCTTCGATATGTATGATAGGATTAATCAATGATAGTCACCAACCATTATTCTATTTGGGTAAGTATTTTAGATTAACTCTCTATGTTATAAGAAACATAAATTTCCTTGTAATTTAGTTTATAATAAAGAGGTATCAAAGGGGTCCTCTAAGGAATAGTTTTTTTGTGATATTTTGATAGTGAGGATTTTTTTTGAGGACTAGGGAAATTGTGTTAATGATTTTCTATTTCACCTCATTGGATACGGAACCTAATGATGGTGTCGGGGTCAATATATACACTCACTAATAAATTGATAACTTTCATGTCAACATTATTCTTGTCAGTACAGTTGTTGGGAAAACAAGATTCATTCATCATATTAGAATAACTATTTTATATTTTATTCATGAAGACACTTCATATATATTCTATATTATTATGAAACATATTTTTGATCCAACATAGTCCACCAAAATGATAGAAAATGAATGATATGTCTACGAGGATGTGATGATTACCCACATAGTGATGGGTCCTTGTTGTTTGGACATGATCTCATGATGACCCATCTTGGTGTGTAGACAGTGTTACATACACAGATTGAGTAGCATGGTAACCCATCATTAATATATAATGATGATTCTAAACATTAGGATGAGATACATTACTTTCTGGAAGCACAATATGTATAAGATCACATGTTCAGTGGGATTCATGATTTTCAGAGATTTGTAATACCCTTGTTTTATAATGATGTAGACCCATAGGAAGTAGAAGAAAAACATGATACAGTGGACTGTGTTTTTCCACACATTTAGGATCTATTCTGATGGTGGTCCTAATGGAATTTCATATTCATAGAAACATTGGATGACACCAGATTCTAGTAATAGGGGATTGATAATGTGGAATCTAACATAAAATTAATATGGGAACTTCTCAAATAATAAGCATTCTTTTATAAAAAATTTAATTCCGTCTAATGAGTCATTTCCTCCCAAACTAGAAAATATCAATATATGGTGGATTATTTCCTTTGATTTGTATTTTAAGGCCATTTTTATTGTTCATTTGTGTCATAGTGAACAAAGGATTATGAAAATAAAAGGTAAATAGTTTTGATAGATGAATACTATGGATTCTTATGACTCGATCACTCCTTGTATGTTCTGAGTTACAACCTTTTTATTCCCTGTAGTAGCTTCATTTTTGGTATACAATGGTAGTGTCCACTTTTTCTATATTTCATCCCTTATTTGAGACATATATATTAAAATATATACCATTAGCATGACCCTATTGTTTAGATACTACTACAGTGGGACTTTGTTATCAAAAATACTTCTAACATTGAGACATGAAAAATAACGGATAATGATTCACATGGGGTATCTTTATAGCTTCTAGAAGTCCCTATTATTTTTTAATGGTATTTAACTTTTTTTATATCCATATATAGTTTGATAATTAATGTTTTTTAGTGTACCCTATTTGGTATGATGTGATCATCTGATAATTATGAGAATAAATCTAATGTAGTGTATGGAGATATTATATGGAGAATCATATGATATCTTTCTCATTATTAGGATTGTATATCCCTTAAAGTATCAGTTTCTATTGGTATTCACTTTCTTATAATGATGTATGAGTATGAGGATGTATTCTATTAAGACATTGTAGGAATACATACCCATTCAAAGAAAAAAATATTCTTACAAATTCACCATAAGAATTCATTGATATCTTATCCATCAACTTAGACTACATACATGAGCTCTGAGAGATGAATTTTGTATTAGATGATATTTATAGGAAGGGCATCATTATACCTAGTCATATTCCCTAGTGAATCACTAGTTTTATTAAAAAAAATATTTATATTAAATAATGAGGAAGTTTTCAGATTAAAATAAACTAAATTGGGTGTCTTTCAGGAATGAGTACAAAATTTCGAGAAGCTATGAACTATACAACTAGGGGATAGTTTTGAAATAGTTCTTAATACATTACCTTAGGATATTGTATCACCAATTACATGTTCCATAAGTTTTTCCCCATAAAAGGAATTTGAGTGACAAAATGATGACAATTCATTCTTCCATATCCCTTTTATTCATGAAGGATTACAAAATAGTGCTAGTGGGACACATGAACCATATATTTTATCCATTCTTCGACCAATTCATGGTTTTGTTCATTTAGAAGAATACTTTTGTATGTTGTGTCACTATAGGATCACATGTGACATTTGATTATGTTTTATTACATACTATATGATAAAAGGATATATGAGACTTCTGAAAATCTTTATATTATGGATTCAAGAATTCAAAATCATGTGAAAATTCATCTTACATGATGTATTAGATGTAAATCCTATAAAGATTGATGTGGTTCTTTATTGGGATCCATCCAGGAACAAGATAGAGGTATGAAGTTGTATTAGGTTGGATATATATTATTTTATAATGATTACTGATTTCACTTTTATCATAGAAACTCTAACTTCCGTAACATTATTGTTGAAACAATTTTACTGGACATAGAAATTTCATCATACATTTCAGAAGCTATGGTAGAGGATATGGAAAACATTCATCATAATACTACCAGGGGAGGGTGTTCATTATGTGCCGTTATGTTATGCGTCCACATAGGATCATGGATGAGTTTTGATGTAGAGGAATGTGGGGATTAGATAGGGTTCCATGAAGCTAAAACCCCATGTGATGAGGTACTCAACTAATGGTTTAGAGATGGTCCAAATGGTATTCACATATTTGTATTGGGGATACTATCTTATTCTTGTAAAATTAACTATCCATTAGGACCATAAGAGTATCAAGTATATATTTTCCTAGAAATATCATATTGGAAACATAGTATATAGATTGATATCCTAAAGGACTATAGTTATTATATAGTATACATGATTATAAAGGGGAATGTGGTAGAATATTATTTTAACAGGAAATTCCAATCATAGTTGTTGAGGAAATAGAAATGGTTGTTATCCTTATTTCAATTAATCCATGCGTGTAGAGACCCGAAGCTTGACGTACATGGACATTACATTACTTTTGCGGAATACTTAGTAAATAACAAAAACACACACACAAGGATCGTAATAGTTTAGTGTCTTTGGAAACTCGGAACGTAATCTTCTAATCGTGGTGAAAGATCTTCAATATCTCCCATAAAGATCTTCCCTTTTTTTTTACCTAAAAACCTTTCTTTATATCCTGGGGAAAAGAAAACATAAAAGGGTGAGCTCAAATTCTCAGTAAGGGTAAACAAAAGAAATATCAATCACATCATATACATAAGAACATAGCCTTTGGAAATCTTAACCTGCAAAAGAGCTCATAATATCATAACATGGGATAAATCATAGAAGTGAAAATGAGATCCCCATAATCATAACATAAAACTTGAAACTTTGTGGCATGCACACATAATCATGGAAAATCATTTCTTGTTAGTCATGAATCATTGCCAAGACTATCTTAGTGGACAAAGTCCCTTTCTGAACCGAGTTCACTCCTCGTTTCAGTCCTGTATCACTGAACTGAAATAACCTTCCGTTCCAGCCATGTCTATCTCATGAGATATAAAATCTTTACCCAATGCATTGGAGGGTGATATAGGTCCCACCCATCTCATAATGATACCATTCTTATGTGTTCCACAAAATCATAAATCATACATCATTGCATAACCCATGTAATAAAATGGGATTCTTAAACATCATGGCATCATAATCCATAAACAATTGATATCATAAGAAAATTGATACCATTTAAATCATAGAGAAATTTTACTTGAAACATACATATCAAATAATGTCATCTTAGATGGAAAATAGTTTTGAGAAAAACACTTGAAATGAATTCTTGAGGAAAATATCCTTTCTTCTTTAAAATCATTTTCTTTTCAAAAAATTCCATGCAATTTTAAAAGATAAGGGTTTTGTTGAAAATAATCATGCAATATTGTAGAGGAACTTCTTGAAAATGAGGTGTTATGAAACCGTAAAAATCCTTTCAAGCCGTATAAGTTAAAAATAACATTCTCCTCGTACTTTTGTCGGAAAAGTCAAAAAGTACCTTATATGGTAACCAAAGGAAATATTCCATTCATACAATGTGGTAAAAAGTCAATAAAGGGTAAAAATGACTTTAAACATTCATGGAAGAATTGTAAACATTTTATAAAAATATTTTTAGAAAACATGGTCATGGATGATAAACGTAACCCCAGTAAATACTTACGTATAAGCAATCTCGGATAAAAAATGAGATTGAAAATTTATCCCTTACCTTAGGTCCGACTTGCTTTGTAGGTGTCCGAACCTCCTGTATAATGATTTAAATCATGTTATTGACTTATTACAGAATCATATTCATTGTTATGATATCATATATGGTTCACTTATGGCATTATATTACCCGTTCTTTTGTAAATTCCATGTTAAAGAAGCGTTTTGGGTAAAATCGTTTTATTTATCGTAGGTGTTTTGACTTGTTGTTCTTGACATCATTATTACTTATATCATGATTTACTCACTTCCAGAATATAAAATATGATTTATATATCATATATATTCAGTATATATATATATAATAGGTAGATAAATAAAATGAAAAACACCGTTCATGGAGACGGTAGTCCGTACGTACGCATGAACACTGTTTTCCTTTCCTTATTGTCTTGAAATTGAAGTAAGTAGATGACATACATATGTATATATATACATAAATCCAGTAGCTTTATAATTTCATATATTTCATTATTATTTCTTATATATATACATTATAATCATTCTTAAATGGTTAACATGGAGAATGAATCTCATCGCGTCGTGGAGACGGTAGTCCGTACGTACGCACGAGCGATGATATCATTTCTATAAATATTGAATTGAATTGGAGTGGATTATACAATATATCAGAATCAATATGATGTTTTAATAACTATGTATAGTTATTCTTTACACCATTATACCCATCCATGTAAGGTGGTGGTGGAAAATAGATTACACCACGGCGTGGAGACAGTATTCCGTACGTACGCACGCGCGGTGATTTCTTCTTCCGTAGGATGGATAGATGGTGAAATAGGGTTGTTTCATACTTATAATAACATATCATTATATGAGTGATACTGATGTTATTACTTCATAATGAAACAACCTAAGAAGAAGAAGTGGAAGAAGAAATAAAGATGAAAGAATTGGTAACGGTAATTACCTCTTCTTTGAAGCGCCTCTTTGAGACCTCCTCTTAGGGCACTAAAATTGGTCTTTGAGGAATACCAGAACCTCTAGGATGTTTCTAGGGAAGTGAAGAAGATATTTTGGCAGGGGTTGGCCGAGCTTGAGTGCTCAAATTGGTGTGAGGAGGAGGGGGAGGAGGTGTCCTTTTATAAGGGAGGAGAGGGGCACCTTAGGAATATCTCAAAATATTATTTTGTATTAAAGTCAAAATCGGTTTATAATGGTTCCAAAGGGTCTTATTTCGAAGCTAAAGTGGGGATGGGTCGAAATCCTATCAACCAATAAGATTTAGACAAGTTTAGGGTATTATTTTAACCTTATCAATTAGATTTAACTCTAAGTTAATTAATTTAACTTTTACCGTGTCTTTTTGTTTTCTTTCACTATATGGTTAATACACTTACTATAACATGCCAAACGAACCCCAAATTGTTTATTATTAATATATATATCCTTATTTAAGTCATTTGGCCGAACCTTAGATTTTTAGGAATAAAATAACAATTAATAATATAATATTTGATTTAAAAACTATTTTGTGTCAATTTTGACACTATTTGATACATGATTTTTGTGAAAGTCATAACAGAATTATATGTTCGAAACAAGTTGATTAAATCAACACTAATATATCATAGTAACCTAGAAAATTAGTGTAATTCATAAAAAGTCTCAAATTATATTTAGTTTGGTGTTTATAACATCAATTATGTCAATATTTCATTAATAAGATAATTACTGCATCATCTTTGTGTCATAAATAAATTACCTTATTTGATGTCTAAAAATTACAAATAAAATACCATCATGTAGGAAATCTTTTTAGCTTTATAATGAATATTTATAGTCAAATTTATCTTATGTATAACCCCATATTAAAAATGTTTTAGTAAATAAACTTTGATTTTAACTCTTTTAACCCTTCTTTAAATAAATTAATAATAAATGTCCTAATCTAACCCAAGTGGGCCTAAATGGTCATATTTTATTCCTAAGTTTTTTTTTGGTCGAAATACACTTGTCCAATAGGATTAGGACATGTATTAGGGTAATAGTAATATCATATTTACCCTTAGTTACCCTATTTACTATTAACCGTGGTAAAAAAAAGTAAAAAGTTACTATTCACCAAAAATTATTTTCATCTCATTGAACCACATTTTAGTCCTTGATATTAACCGTGTCTGTCGGATTTTCGAAATTCCATTCACAGAAGCGGTAAAATTAAGTTTTATGCAAAATTCAGTTTTTAACCTACCACTTAGTGGTTTCACTATTCATCAAAAATTGAAAGTTTTCAGAAAAGTACCAAAATTTCATCGTAGGCTATAATTGATATTCCGAATTCAAAAATGATTTCTATTTTACAAAATTCCCAACATATAAGTTTCATTAATTAATTTTATAATTAATTTCCGCTGTCACAACAAATAGCGTGTTTTTAAGAGATAATAACTATCAAAAGATTGACACTTGTTTATAACTGGTTTAAATGTGAAATTACATCCAATGTCCAACATTGTATTAAATTGTAAAAATATATTCTAAATATACTTTAAAACCACTCAAATTAATGATTTATCACTATTAATTATTTCGATTAAAAAAGTTGTTTTTAATTATAATTTAGTAATTTTCACTATTCATCAGAATATGAAAGTTATCCGAAAAGTACCAAAATTTCACCTTAGGCTAAATTCGATACTCAGAATCCATAAATGAAGTCCATTTTGAAAAATAAAATTTACAAAATTTCAAAAAGTGGTTATTACTATTCTCAACAGCTAGTTTTAATAATATCTTAATAGCATATCATTGTTTAGCGAAACTTGGCGTTGCGTACAACACACGCTATCGAGGATGGTCGTGATTGCGTGTAATGAAAGGCAAGTCAAGGATGTGTGTTGTGCAAGCTCCTTTTGGTGTAGCGTACAAAACCAGACAGAAATAAAATTAAAAGGAATATTTTTTTATAAAATCTTGGGCTGTTACAATGCGGATGTTGTTGATATGTTATATCTATTTACATTAGATGTGACCCAAAAAATTCAACATTATTTTAATGAATCATAGTTTATGGATAATGATTGTGTGGTACTGTATGACCAACTATTAATAGGAAATTGTTTTAATGGGTTATTTGATGTTTGGGAGAACATCATCCCATTTATAAAGATGTATGGTGATACCAATAACACTGTTCGCGGAGGAGATATGATAATTTCATAAATTTGTATAACAGATATATCCATGAATGGAGAATATGTACTAGGATATTTGTCTTGATTTTTTCATCTACAATTGAATAATAATGATGTTGAGTTCATCTCATCATGCCTCAGTTCCCTATCACATGTTGTTTGAGACCTACATTCTATTATGATTTATCATTCCCATTGACTATCCAAAGTGGGATTGTGATGGTAGCTCTATGATTTTAATGATAGTAATAAAATTTTCATTAAAGGGTTACATTTCAATCTAGATGTTCATAGAAAAAATAACCAATTCATATATATTATTTTTCATATGAGTGATTTGTATGGTTGAGATAATTGGACACATGTTTATACATGTTATTTTATAGCTTAATATTTGATTAATGATCATTTTTTCCATGATAAAAAAATCCACATATTGATAATAAAGAAGATTAAATTAGTGTTTTTTTACATTATTAAGGTTGAGTATGTTTTTATACACCAAAATAGACAACCAAACAATGTGGACCATTTATGTTTTTTGGGATATACATTGGGATTACATGGTATATTTTTTATATTTTTACTGTGATCATTTACTATTAGTTTATTTCTTTTATATAAATATCTACCATTCTAAAATATTATATAAATATAAATAGCCTTTTATGGGATACCCATTAGGTCACTATATTATTGGATAGAGGGAGGTAGGATAAATATAATGTTCCCAATGTTACTGTCACTGATTATAGTGATGTTTAATATCATCCATGAGTAGATGCAGTAATTTTAATGCTTAAATATGCCTTATGTAGTCCATAAACAGATTCCATTATAGTTCAATGTGGCTGAAAACGCATTCCTCAATGTCTTAACTTTTTGACGACTGCTGAGAATTGGCTAAGGCGGTATGAAATCATGAATTTTCCTTGGTAAACATCATAATACTAGATAGTTTTGGTTATGAAATATATTTTTTATTCCAATCACCAAATTTGTAATTTGTACACGATGTTTTTTACATGTTTTTGTAGAAGGGATAAATTTAGGAACTTTCTATTGTTTTCGAATTTGGTAATATGGGCATTACGTATGGTTAAATTTTTTCATCGATGTGTATTGGTGATCAATGATTTGTAGGAAAATACTCTTGACAAGATATTGTTTACCTTGTGGCGTGTTCATGGGAAACACAAGAACATATAGTAAATATTGTCTATATTGAAGAATGAAATTAAATCTTAGTATCATCACCTATGCGAGTAGGTTTCCACCTTTTGAGATGAAAATATTTAAATTGGGGAAAACTTTGGGGACATATAATATTTTTAATACTTTCTAAATCTTCAAAAAATATTTCCTTAATAAGGTGTGGATTTGGAAAGGTGTCCCATGAACTATAAATGATTATTTTTGATAAATTTAAAACATTATTTATTATATATCACGAACATAATTTTTTTTAAAAAAAATGAATAAATTATGACTGGTTTCTCATGTGATAAATTCATTACCTCCATTAACTCTAGAGAAATATTTTTACCTTGTAAAATATGAATGTCTTTTCCAATTTACATAGTTTAATAGATTTTCATCTGGATTATTTTAAATATCTTAAATTAATCTGTTAATTTTTTTCAATTTTTCTAACTTTAATGAATTGTATTTATAATACCCTATATAGATTATTATGTTGTTTAATACACATAATCCATGAATATTGATAGTATTGAGGTTCCTCTATTTCTAATTGTGTTAGAGGGTTATATCAGGGTCCGGAATATACATTCAATAAATATATTGAATTATGGAATATATGATGAGTATTAAAGATCTCATCGGCGAAAGTATCATGAACATGTTTATCAACAATGATTTCTCTAATCCTAATGTATTGGTTTTGTTTCATTAGGATAATCTACACTATAGAATTTTTTAACGATGACAACTAATTATTTATTGTATAAGTTAATTATTGAATCATTATTATTTATTATTAATTTTTTAAATATGATATCAATGTATTTGGAATTTTAGATAATTTTTATTTTTAATAATTTAATTTTCTCCCAGTTCTCCAGTTTCTGTTAATTATGGAAAACATAATAAAAACATTATTTCATGATCACTTTTTTATATCATACCATTATTTAAATTTACATTTATATTGTCACTCTATATTTTGATTAGGCAATGATTTTTTCATTCTACAGACGTTGATCATTGTGAATTTTACCTCTATTGTAGTGGATAATTATTTTAGTTTTGGTTTTGGAATTACAGAATTCATAGAAGAATTAAAACAATAATGGGAATATAGTTATGTAATGGTTAATAGTGGATACATAGTAAGGATTTATATTTTTATATTGTAGGAGAGATGATTAACATTTTTTTAGTAATGAGAGGCCAGAATCTATCAATCGACGATGATGTATGTTTGGTAAATTTTATTTAAGCATTATGACTATCAATCATTGAATAACTAAAAAGGATGAAATTTTGGGAAATGAAACATAATAAGTCTATAATTTCCATGAAATCACACAATACAAAGTATTTAGTTCATAGAAACACATGATGTATGGATCTCGTAGTGATGCAGTTTGGTATTACACAATGAGATAAATATTACACAATTTTTCAGCAACCCATACACTTTTCATCACATAGACCATACATCTCAGCATATACATGCTGTACACAACAAAGAGTACGTGTGACCCTATGATATCAGTTTTTTGTAGAGCACCCTATATACTTAGTAATGTTCAAGGGTATAGGATGATGATATAAAATTGTGTTTTAGACTGATCATCCCATTACATGTATAATAATGTACCAACATGTATCTAGAGAAAAATTACATTTGTTATAGATGCAAAAGGGTTGAATCATAAATTGAGAGATTCACCATGGAACCTAGTGGAATATGTAATATTTTTGACTCTTAATATCCTATCTTGCATATCTACCTCTCTAAAACTCAGTTTTCTTCCCCTAAGATTCATATTTTTAGTGGAATCCCATATAGGATTTTTTAGATGCCTTTGTTTAGAAAATAGAGAAATTACATGATATGATATGAGTTGGATTATTCTTTCAGTAATATCAAAGTTTGGGGAGTTCATAGGGCTTTACCAATATAGTGATTTGGGTACAATAATCCCATAAACCACTAGGGAGATAATCACCCATTTCTTATATAGGTAGAGAGAGAAAATTTACACACTCGAGGGAATAATTTATCTATTTATGGAGTGTTACTCCCCCATCGTCATGCCCCGGTGGGGAATAGGTCCTCTAATTGGGATTGTTCTCCCTCATTTCTTGGGCACATCAAAGAGGATTGGGTCCTCCATTATTATTCTTGTGAGTTTGTGGTTGGTATTTTGAATTGATGTTGGGACCATTAGAGCTTTAGGTGGACCATTATTTCATTAATGGTATTAGAGTTTTGACAACTATTAATTTTATCCTCATACCAGAACATCAAAACTACCATTTATTTTCTTTAAAAATCATCCCCACAATAGAATTTAAAACTTGGGGATATGTGTGGAAATCCCACAACTCCACCTATAATATTGTGAGTAGATACACTCTTCTACCCTGGAATAAGATAACATGATTCCAACCCATAGAATTTATATCCCATGCATATTTTTTGGATATCTGATCGCGTAAGACCTCACAATAAATGTCTCCCTATTGGGACTCTCTAACTTTATCAAGGAGAGAATAATTAAAAACCACTATATTATGAAAATATGTACCCTATTTCTCTACAAGGGATAGTTGTAGGGAAGCTAACTGCTCTGATTCTTCCTACACAAAGAAATCATTGGACTTCCTACTAAAGGAATCAACCACAATGTTTCTCTTCCCTAGAATATAGTGTATCTTGAGGATTTATCCCTACAGGAACTACTTCCAACTTCGCTGTCTCATGTTCAGGTCTATATGTGTGAATATATACCTGATACTCTAGTGGTTAGAGTAAACCACAAAGCGCTCTCCTTGAATACAGTTTATCCACATCATCAGGGAAAATACAACTGCTATTAGATCCAGGAAGTGATTCACATAGTTTTCCTAATGGGGTTTCTACTAACATGACCTATATGTCCTGAATGTCGATTATTTCATCAACATGAAACTGGGACCTTATATTAAGGCATCACAATAAACTATGAACTCAATGCCTTCATTTGGTATTCTCTACACCAGAGCACTTTCATGCCTCTTCCTCGACTCTTCAAAGGCCCATTGGAACTATGGTGACCTTGTTAAATGGCACCCTGTCTCCATCATGATTGTCAATGGGGTTGAGATCTCGGAGTAGTCTTTTATAAACCTTCTATAGTAACATGAAAAGACAAGGAATCTATGTACCTCTAACACATTCTTGGGTTTCTACTAAGCAATAACTGCTTCTTTCATTGTTGTATCCCATGTTTAGAAATATCATTCACCCTAATGTGAACATCATGTATCTAGAACTGTAACATAGAGATAATATAATATATATAGTAATTTTGAAGAAATTATAGGGCCATCCTCAAATTCCTTAAATAATCCTCCTCTATTACAAAAGTGATGAGTATGTCGTCGAAGAGAACAATAACTAGGTTGTCAAAGTATGGGTGAAATAACTAGTTTATAAAATCTATATCAATGGAATGGTAATTATTCACACAAAAGGAAATCATCAAAAACTCATAGTGTCTATAATATCATCAGCATACTAACATTGGAATTCCTTCCTTAAAAACTGTCAACTAATGCTAACAAGCTTTGAGATTGATCATTGATAACCATCTCATGACTGAAAAATAATTATAGTGGTTGTAAATTTTTGGTAAGGGGTATTCTTTCTTTATCATTTCCACGTTCATGAAATGATAATCATTGTAAATCTATAAATTCCCATCCACCTTTTTCATGAATAACACTAGATATTCCTAGGGGGACACCCTCTGTTGGATGAAACCATTATCACTAGGGTCATCGAACTGCAATTGTAGCTTCCAAATATCATTAGTATCCATATGATATGACATAGAAGATATCAGGGTAGTCCCAATATGAAATTCAATGAAAACAATCTACATCCCACCTCAGAGGAAGTAAAAAAATTTCCCCAAATAAGATTCCCATATAATCCTTGACAATATAAGGAACCCAAGTTCCTGATGAGCCTACTACACCAAGGGATACACATCTTGATTGATGGGTGATGGGTTGTAGTCTCTTTATTGAAGAAATCACATGAACTATCATGAGAACTCTCTCACTAGAGAAAGATTACATCATCCCATTAGTGCATATACATCTGACTTGTTTGTGGTAATAATCAATTTTGGATCAGACCATGAAAATCCAATCCATACTGAATATTTCATCATAGGATTCTATTATGTTGAAAAAATATATAAATTTAACCTCTTTTCTCAAAGTGAAATAACAAACTATCAGTAGATAAAGGATATAAAATAAGTGTTCATTAATGGAATGTCATGTTGAAGAAATTATGTTAGCACCAAAACTGAGAGATCTTGTTCCAACACTAGGAGTATTGAGAAAAAAGAATGAATAAAAACTTTTTCTATAAATACTAAGGAATGAGTATAAAAACACAGATTTTTCCTCTGATCATCTTGTCTAGTTTGGGAAAATAGTAACAAATAGAATGCATCTATTTTAATCCCCATCCTCCAACTCCCTGATCCATAGTGGGCTGCTAAGTGGTGGTGGTGGAAGTTCCTCATAACTACCTCCTAAAACTAGAGATCCTCCTACTACTCTAAGATATCTGACTGCCAAAAGTCCACCATATCCAATCATGATAGATCCCAGATCATTTTGCTTATTATATCATGTTGTTATATTAGTTATCTTTCTAGGCTAATAAATATTCTTGTTCAGGTAGTATCGTTCCATTTGAACTCATCCATCACAAGAATAACACTGCCCCCCCCATGTTCCCTTGTGGTATTCACTTCCCATGTGAAATATGATAATGTACCTGATCCTATTCACGAAAGGGTCACCTATGCTAAGATCCCATCCATTGGTGCCTACTAGTAGCTGCAGATGACTCATCTCTATGGCCCCACTTCCAACACCCACAATGTGGTATCCCTATGATAGAAATATCTCTATATCCAGAACCGAAACTTACACCATAAAATCTATGGGGATGCACAAGGGGAATATATTAGCATAGATTTTAATATGGATTCACTAATAAAACTTACTTTTTTGAAATAGTTGTCGATGATAATTTCATGAGTGTAGCATGTATGGTATATGAACCTCATTGTGTACTCATCCTCCATATTCTATCTCTACTGTAATTCTAGAGGCTCCTCGCTCTGAAAAAATCATATGAATTATTGGAAGTAATCTTCATGAAATATTTGTTGTATATCATCCCATGATACTGTCAACTAATTATTAATCTATGTAACCAGACTACAACATCATCTGGCTTCTCTATGGAAAATTATGGCTTCGAAAGACACCACCTTATCCATCAAAAAATGAACATACCAAAAAATGAGGACCAGTAACTCTAACCAATCCTTTGCTTCTTGAAGATTTTTATTTCCATATTACCTCTGTGGTATCTGATGTTGGAACTCATAGAGCAATCTAAGCATGAAAACATACTCATCCAAATATTCTAGGATGATGTACTTCTCAATTAGTAAATGTGCTACTACCTGCCCCCGTAGTGTACTTGGGTCACATGATGGACCCTAAAATGAAGCCTCATCTATTATGGGGTCATCACCATGTCCTAGAGCTAGTATTCATGATGACTATCTCTATAGATGTGTCCTGAATATTTTCGAGGATTACCATAGTTAGATAAGCCTATATATATATCAACAATAAATGTGATATTAACCATGAAGAAAAGTCAAAGATTCATTCCTATATGTTTCATGTATCATTAATCCATGAAAAACATATCTTGGCATGAAATTCTGACATGTTTGTAGTCAATGTCTTAGTGAATGGATGCATCGGTTGGCTGTACCTTCACCGAACTCCCTGTCTTGAGAGTATCACTTGATACACGTTGAAACTATTGACCTATTCCCAACCGATCCACTTTATGGGGATAAATCTGAAAGATTTCAAGGGGAATGAACATTATATGAAACCAATATATAATTACCTGAACCATGTTGTGGTCAAACTACAACTACCCTAATCGCACTTCCATAGACTATGGGGTGGCGATAATAACTGAATGCACATGTAAACTCTAGGAGGACATTATTTAAGTACTTGTATGTAGAAAAAAATTCAAAGAAACTAAAAAGTGCAGGGGGGAAAGGGTAAAAGATGTCACACTAGTATAAAATACACTAGGATTTCATGAACCTCCAGATAGTAAAAATGTATGGTACTATAACTAGATGTAAATTAGAAAAATACACCCCAAACCGAAATTTCTCCCAACCTAACAAAAATTGGAAAATATTAAATAGAAAGAAGATACCAACTCATGTATCATAAGAATTGATCATCGTAGATAGTGTAGAGACCCGAAGCTTGATTTACATTGACATTACATTACATTTGCGGAATACTTAGTACATAACAAAAACACACACGCAAGGATCGTAATAGTTTAGTGTCTTTGGAAACTCGGAACGTAATCTTCTAATCGTGGTGAAATATCTTCAACATCTCCCATAAAGATCTTTTTTTATACCTAAAACCATTCTTTATATCCTGGGGAAAAGAAACCATAAAAGGGTGAGCTCAAATGCTCAGTAAGGGTAAACAAAATAAATATCAATCACATCATATACATAAGCACATAACTTTTGGAAATCTTAACCTGCAAAAGAGATCATAATTTCATAACATGGGATAAATCATGGTAGTGAAATGTAATCACAATAATCATAACTTAAAACATGAAACTTTGTGGCATACACACATAATCATAGAGAATCATTTCTTGTTAGTCAAGACTCATTTCCAAGACTATCTTAGTGGACAAAGTCCCTTTCTGAACCGAGTCACCCTTGTTTCAGTCCTGTTTTACTGAATCGGTATAACCTACCGTTCAATCCATGTCTATCTCATGAGATATAAAATCATTACCCAATCCATTGGAGGGAGATATAGGTCCCACCCATCTCATAATGATACCATTCTTATGTGTTCCACAAAGTCATAAATCATATATCATTGCATAACCCACGTAATAAAAATGGGAATCTTAAACATCGTGACATCATCAAACAATTCATATAAGATAAAGGATTTCATAAAAATAATTCCATCACAACATAATCAAATCAATGTAATAATAGGGATATAAATAGAACCCTTTATTATCTTAGATGGAAAATAATTTTGATAAAACACTTGAACTCCATTCTTGAGGAAAATATCCTTTCTTCTTCAAAAACATTTTTCCTTTATTAACATGTCATAAAATTATAACTAAAAGTGGTTGATTAAAAATAAACTTGAAAACTTATAAGGGAAGCTTCTTTGAAATAATTTTTAAAAATCCATTCATGTCGTATAAGTTAAAAGAAAACATTCTTCTCATACTTTTGTCGGAAAAGTCAAAAAGTACCTCGTATGAAAAACGACAAAAGATTCCTTTCATATATTTTACTAAAAACCCACCGAAGGGTAAAATTGGATTTAAAAAATTGTAGGTGGATGAAAATAATATTACATATTGAGGAAACATGGATGTGGATGATAAAATACACCCCAGTAAATTCTAAAGTATAAACAATCTCGAATAAAAATGAGATTGTGATATTTTCCCTTACCTTAGGTCCGATTTGCTTCGTAAGTGTCCGAACCTCCTGTATAATGATTAAAATAATGTCATTGACTTATTACAGAATCATATTAATTGTTATTATATAATATATGGTTCACTTATGACTTTATATTACCCGTTCTTTTGTAAATTCATGTTAAAGTAGCGTTTTGGGTAAAATCGTCTCATTTGTCGTTCGTGTTTTAACTTGAAATTATTCATATGATTAATTAGATAATTATTACATAATTATAGAATATAAAACATGATTTATATATAATATATATTCAGAATATACATATATATAACGGATCGATAAATGGAAAGAAATACACCGTTCATGGAGACGGTAGGCCGTACGTACGCATGAACGCTGTTTTCGTTTCCTTATTGAATTGAGTGGAATTAAGTAGATGACATACATATATATACACATAAATACAGTAGCTTTATAATTTCATATATTTCATTATTATTTCTTATATATACTTTATAATCATTCTTAAATGGTTAACATGGAGAATGAATCTCATCGCGTCGTGGAGACGGTAGTCCGTACGTACGCACGAGCGATGATATCATTTCCATAATTATTGAATTGAATTGAAGTGGATAATACAATATATCAGAATCATTATGATGTTATAATAACTATGTATAGTTATTCTTTACACCATAATACCCATTCATGAAAGGTGTTGGTGGAAAAACAGATAACACCACAGCGTGGAGACGGTATTCCGTACGTACGCACGCGCGGTGATTTCGTTTTCCGTAGGATGGATAGATGGTGAATTAGGATTTTTTAATACTTATAATAACATATCAGTATATGAGTGATACTGATGTTATTACTTCATCATGAAACAACTAAAGAAGAAGAAGTTGAAGAAGAAAGAAATTGAAAAAGATCGGTAATGGATATTACCTCTTTTTGACGCGCCTTCACTTAACCTCCACTTAAAGAACTAAGGATGGTCTTTGAAGAAGACCATGACCTCTAGGATGATACTAGAGAAGTGGAGAAGAGGTTTTGGAAGGGGATGGCCGAGCTTGAATTCTCAAATTGGTGTGAGGAGGAGAGGGAGGAGGTGCCCTTTTATAAGGGAGGAGAGGGGTACCTTTGAAATAACTAAAAATATTATTTTATTATAAAGTAAAGTTCGGTTTTAAATAGATCCAAATTGATATATTTCGAAGCTAAGGTGGGGATGGGTCGAAATCCTCTCATCCAATAGAATTTAGACAAGTTTAGTTTCCTATTTTAACCTTATCATTTAGATTTAACATTAAGTTAAATAATTGTACTTTTACCGTGTCTTGTTGTGTTCTTACACTATAAGGTTAATAAACTTACTATAAGAAGCCAAACGAACCCCAAGTTGTTTATTATTAATATATATAACCTTATATAAGTCATTTTTCCGAACCTTAGATTTTTAGGAATAAAATAACAATTAATAATATAATTTTTGTTTTAAAAACTATTTTATGTCAATTTTGACACTATTTAGTAATTGATTTTTGTTAAAATCATAAAAGAATTATAAGTTCAAAAACATTTAATTAAATCAATACTAACATGTCCTAGTATCCTATAAAATTAGTGGAATTCATAAAAAGTCTCAAATTATATTTATTTTGGTATTTATAACATCAATTATGTCAATATTTCATTAATAAGATAATTACTGCATCATCGTTGTGTCATAAATAAATTAAATTATTTAATGTCTAAAAATTACAAATAAAATACCATTATGTAGGAAATATTTTTATCTTTATAATGAATATTTATAGTCGAATTTATCTTATGTATAACCCCATATTAAAAATGTTTTAGTAAATAAACTTTTATTTTACCTCTTTTAACCCTTCTTTAAATAAATTAATAATAAATGTCCTAATCTAATCCAAGTGGGCCTAAATGGTCATATTTTATTACTATGTTTGTTTTTGGTCGAATTACACTTGTCCAATAGAATTAGGACATGTGTTAGGGTAATAATAATATCATTTCTACCCTTAATTACCCTATTTACTTTTTACCGTGGTAAAAAAAAGTAAAAAGTTACTATTCACCAAAAATTATTTTCTTCTCATTGAACCACATTTTAGTCCTTGATATTAACCGTGTCTCTCGGATTTTCGAAATTCCACTCACAGAAGCGGTAAAATTAAGTTTTATGAAAAATTCAGTTTTTTAACTACCACTTAGTGGTTTCACTATTTATCAAAAATTGAAAGTTTTCAGAAAAATACCAAAATTTCACTCTAGACTAATTTCAATATTCCGAATCCAAAAATGAATTCCATTTTGAAAAATAAAATTTACAAAATTTTAAAAAGTGGTTATTACTATTCATAACGACTAGTTTTAATAATATTTTAATAGCATATTGTTGTTTAGTGAAACTCGTTATAGCGTACTACACACGCAATCGAGGAAGGTTGCGATTGCGTGTAATGAAAGGCAAGTCAAGGATGCGTGTTGTGCAAGCTCCTTTTGGTGTAGCGTACAACACAAGACATTAGTGAAATTAAAAATAATATTTTTCATAAAATCTTGGGCTGTTACATTCTACCCCCCTTAAAATGAATTTCGCCCTCGAAATTCAACGGGGTTATAAATGGTTTACTATTCGAAAGTTTCTTTAATAGAAACCCACATCGTAAAAAGAAATACCAAAACCAATTTTTAAAAACAAAATAATGAAACGTAACGGTTACCCAAATAAACTAATCACTGGGTTTCCACATAGGTGAAAATATGGAAATGGAAAAAAAATCTAACCATCATGTTCTTATGGAGAGTGGTAGAGAACATGGATATGGAAAAGCCAACAATCACAAATCCATAAAATTGTGACGATCTAATGTACCATCTAATTAATCAGATATAAGAGCACTAAGAAAATATTTTTGGTTTTCAAGATCGTTTCCCAAAAGTTGAAGAGTTTGAATAAGAATAAATACTTACTTTATTTTGGTACAATCTCACTGTTGTTCGTGCCTTGAACAATTTCTACTTCATCTCTTAAATAAATGAAGTTGAATTTGTTATTCGTGAAGTGTTAGCAGATCATGTGATAGAATGACGGGTCATTCCATCTGTCTCAAACAAAAGGTTAGCAAAAGTTATTAAATATACATAAGTCATTCTATAGTGAGATTAATCATATATGGTTCCTAAAATGGACTTATACTTCATATATCATACTGCTTAATATAATAAAACTAGTTTCTACTAAAAAGGGACTTCCTGTAGGCCAGTGGTAGGCGATAAAGGCCAGTCACACTTCAGTTGTGGGTTCGATTCCCACAGCCTTGTCCGACGCGATGGGCTGTCACCCGTCCTGTAGGTTGTCCTTTTTCTAAAGCTATATTACTATAACATCCCATCAATAATATCGAAAAACGTTTTATCCTAACTTATGTCCAACATAATCCATTCTAATCTTTAGTATTATCTAAAATACTTCAGTCCAAGCTCATAGTGTAAAGAAAATTATTACTTGACTTGTCACAGAACAATCACGTGAATGCCATCATTTATACCCTATATATCATAAGATATATCTTGTTGGTCAAATGTGAATACCTTAATCATGTATTATCTTGAAGAATGAATACCCATTGAACCTTAGTGAAAACATGAATGTAGTTAAAAGTTAACACCTTTCACATACCAAAATCCTCAAAATTCTATATACTCAAACCATGATATCACATAGTCCTTATATCAATCATGAGCTCATGAATACTGTCAAATATTTCATTTTCTCGTTTTCCCTTCATTATGCGCATATCATCCACTTTCCAAAAAAAATATCTGAATAAACTTTCATTGTTACTCATACCATTCATCATAAACTTTCAAAACTTAAGGAAAGACAACAGTGTAACAATCCTTAGATGTCTTTTTATTCTATAGTACAACATTACACTTGATAAACATGTAATCATTCCACCACCTTCTTAAACCATTGACCGAACTTCAACAATTATTTCATCTCACATATCATTTGTAGTCTCTTCATCATCATCAAAAAAAATACTACCCATATGACCATACCGATTCTCTTCATGAGACATTCCCTTAGGGCATTGGTTTGCATAATGCCCGTACATTCCACATTTGAAACATTTAACCATTGTTGATGTCGTAGAAATACCATTATCCTCATCCCTGGTGTTAACTGAACCTTTTCCTTTGCACTTACTGGATTTGTGTCCTTCTTTTCCACACCCAAAGCATCTTCCAGTTCCTTTGAAACATTCTCCTTGATGCCTCTTCCCACATGATTTACATAGGGGAAATTGAACTTTCTGTCCTCTATGATCATCATGAAACTCCATCTTTCTCTTATTAGCCGAGTCAGGAAACTTACCAAATTTTACTTTATTGATCATATTATGAGATTGCTGATTCGGCATAATAATGATGTTTGGACTTCCAAATCCCATTTCATTTGGTTGCTCATGAATAATATCATTCCATTGTCCATCATATCCTCCATTATCGTGAATCATCTTGTTTCCAGCCATTTTCTAAAACCCAAAAAGAATAGTGTGAGAGGCAAAAATCATGCTAGGGAAAACAACATAATAAAGGGGGAGTACCTTCAATGTCTAACATCATAGGTTAAATTCTATGATTGTTAGCGTAATTCTAGTACTATAACCTATACGTATACTTAACCTTAGGGACATCCCTAGACATACCTTAGAAATATCTCTAGGGATCTCACTAACGTTTTTGCATCCTATTTTCCAAAGGTTGACTAAACCTTTCCTCTGATACCAACTGTAGAGACCCGAAGATTGACGTACATTGACATTACATTACATTTTCGGAATACTTAGTACATAACAAAAACACACACGCAAGGATCGTAATAGTTTAGTGTCTTTGGAAACTCGGAACGTAATCTTCTAATCGTGGTGAAAGATCTTCAACATCTCCCATAAAGATCTTTTTTTATACCTAAAACCTTTCTTTATATCCTGGGGAAAAGAAAACATAAAAGGGTGAGCTCAAATGCTCATTAAGGGTAAACAAAAGAAATATCAATCACATCATATACATAAGCACATAACTTTTGGAAATCTTAACCTGCAAAAGAGATCATAATTTCATAACATGGGATAAATAATGGCAGTGAAATGTAATCACAATAATGATAACTTAAAACATGAAACTTTGTGGCATACACACATAATCATAGAGAATCATTTCTTGTTAGTCAAGACTCATTTCCAAGACTATCTTAGTGGACAAAGTCCCTTTCTGAACCGAGTCACCCTCGTTTCAGTCCTGTTTCACTGAACCGGTATAACCTACCGTTCCAGCCATGTCTATCTCATGAGATATAAAATCTTTACCCAATGCATTGGAGGGAGATATAGGTCCCACCCATATCATAATGATACCATTCTTATGTGTGCCACAAAATCATAAATCATACATCATTGCATAACCCACGTAATAAAAATGGGAATCTTAAACATCGTGACATCATCAAACAATTCATATAAGATAAAGGATTTCATAAAAATAATTCCATCACAACATAATCAAATCAATGTAATAATAGGGATATAAATAGAACCCTTTATTATCTTATATGGAAAATAATTTTGATAAAACACTTGAACTCCATTCTTGAGGAAAATATCCTTTCTTCTTCAAAAACATTTTTCCTTTCTTAACATGTCATAAAATTAGCACTAAAAGAAGTTGATTAAAAATAAACTTGAAAACTTATAAGGGAAGCTTCTTGGAAATAATGTTTAAAAATCCATTCATGTCGTATAAGTTAAAAGAAAACATTCTTCTCGTACTTTTTTCGGAAAAGTCAAAAAGTACCTCGTATGAAAAACGACAAAAGATTCCTTTCATATCTTTTACTAAAAACTCACCGAAGGGTAAAATTGGATTTAAACAATTGTAGGTGGATGAAAATAATATTACATATTGAGGAAACATGGATGTGGATGATAAAATACACCCCAGTAAATTCTAAAGTATAAATAATCTCGAATAAAAATGAGATTGTGATATTTTCCCTTACCTTAGGTCCGATTTGCTTCGTAAGTGTCCAAACCTCCTGTATAATGATTTAAATAATGTAATTGACTTATTACAGAATCATATTCATTGTTATTATATCATATATGGTTCACTTATGACTTTATATTACCCGTTCTTTTGT
Source organism: Viscum album (assembly GCA_963277665.1). Classification (NCBI taxonomy): domain Eukaryota; kingdom Viridiplantae; phylum Streptophyta; class Magnoliopsida; order Santalales; family Viscaceae; genus Viscum; species Viscum album. The sequence goes on from CAUJRU010002672.1 coordinate 37,681, forward strand.
AAATTCATGTTAAAGTAGCGTTTTGGGTAAAATCGTCTCATTTGCCGTTCGTGTTTTAACTTGCAATTATTCATATGATTAATTAGATAATTATTACATAATTATAGAATATAAAACATGATTTATATATAATATATATTCAGAATATACATATATATAAGGAATCGATAAATGGAAAGAAATACACCGTTCATGGAGACGGTAGGCCGTACGTACGCATGAACGCTGTTTTCGTTTCCTTATTGAATTGAGTGGAATTAAGTAGATGACATACATATATATACACATAAATACAGTATCTTTATAATTTCATATATTTCATTATTATTTCTTATATATACTTTATAATCATTCTTAAATGGTTAACATGGAGAATGAATCTCATCACGTCGGGGAGACGGTAGTCCGTATGTACGCACGAGCGATGATATCATTTCCATAATTATTGAATTGAATTGAAGTGGATGATACAATATATCAGAATCATTATGATGTTATAATAACTATGTATAGTTATTCTTTACAACATAATACCCATTCATGTAAGGTGTTGGTGGAAAAACAGATAACACCACGGCGTGGAGACAGTATTCCGTACGTACGCACGCGCGGTGATTTCGTTTTCCGTAGGATGGATAGATGGTGAATTAGGATTGTTTAATACTTATAATAACATATCGTTATATGAGTGATACTGATGTTATTACTTCATCATGAAACAACTAAAGAAGAAGAAGTTGAAGAAGAAAGAAATTGAAAAAGATCGGTAATGGATATTACCTCTTTTTGACGCGCCTTCACTTAACCTCCACATAAAGAACTAAGGATGGTCTTTGAAGAATACCATGACCTCTAGGATGATACTAGGGAAGTGTAGAAGAGAGTTTTTCAGGGGTTGTCTGAGCTTTAATGCTCAAATTGGTGTGAGGAGGAGAGGGAGGAGGTGCCCTTTTATAAGGGAGGAGAGGGGTACCTTTGGAATAACTAAAAATATTATTTTATTATAAAGTCAAGTTCGGTTTTAAATAGCTCCAAATTGATATATTTCGAAGCTAAGGTGGAGATGGGTCGAAAGCCTCTCATCAAATAGAATTTAGACAAGTTTAGGTTCCTATTTTAACCTTATCATTTAGATTTAACATTAAGTTAAATAATTGTACTTTTACCGTGTCTTGTTGTGTTCTTACACTATAAGGTTAATAAACTTACTATAAGAAGACAAACGAACCCCAAGTTGTTTATTATTAATATATATAACCTTATCTAAGTCATTTGGCCGAACATTATATTTTTTAGGAATAAAATAACAATTAATAATATAATATTTGTTTTAAAAACCATTTTATGTCAATTTTGACACTATTTAGTAATTGATTTTTGTGAAAATCATAAAAGAATGATAAGTTCAAAAAAAGTTAATGAAATAAATACTAACATGTCCTATTAACCTATAAAATTAGTGGAATTCATAAAAAGTCTCAAATTATATTTATTTGGGTATTTATAACATCAATTATGTCAATATTTCATTAATAAGATAATTACTGCATCATCGTTGTGTCATAAATAAATTAAATTATTTAATGTCTAAAAATTACAAATAAAATACCATTATGTAGGAAAGCGTTTTAGCTTTCTAATGAATATTTATAGTAGAATTTATCTTATGTATAACCCCATATTAAAAATGTTTTAGTAAATAAACCTTTATTTTACCTCTTTTAACCCTTCTTTAAATAAATTAATAATAAATGTCCTAATCTAATCCAAGTGGGCCTAAATGGTCATATTTTATTCCTATGTTTGTTTTTGGTCGAATTACACTTGTCCAATAGAATTAGGACATGTGTTAGTGTAATAATGATATCATTTCTACCCTTAATTACCCTATTTACTTTTTACCGTGGTAAAAAAAAGTAAAAAGTTACTATTCACCAAAAATTATTTTCATCTCATTGAACCACATTTTAGTCCTTGATAGTAACCGTGTCTCTCGGATTTTCGAAATTCCACTCACAGAAGCGGTAAAATTACGTTTTTTGAAAAATTCAGTTTTTTTAACTACCACTTAGTGGTTTCACTATTCATCAAAAATTGAAAGTTTTCAGAAAAATACCAAAATTTCACCCTAGGCTAATTTCGATATTCCAAATCCAAAAATGAATTCCATTTTGAAAAATAAAATTTACAAAATTTCAAAAAGTGGTTATTACTATTCATAACGGCTAGTTTTAATAATATTTTAATAGGATATTGTTGTTTAGTGAAACTCGTTATAGCGTACTACACACGCTATCGAGGAAGGTCGCGATTACGTGTAATGCAAGGCAAGTCAAGGATGCGTGTTGTGCAAGATCCTTTTGGTGTAGCGTACAACACAAGACATTAGTGAAATTAAAAATAATATTTTTCATAAAATCTTGGGCTGTTACATTCTACCCCCCTTAAAATGAATTTCACCCTCGAAATTCATCGGGGTTATAAATGGTTTACTATTTGAAAGTTTCTTTAATAGAAACCCACATCGTAAAAAGGAATACCAAAACCAATTTTTAAAAACGAAATTATGAAACGTAACGGTTACCCAAATAAACTAATCACTGGGTTTCCACATAGGTGAAAATATGGATATTGAAAAAAAATCTAACCATCATGTTCTGATGGAGAGTGGTAGAGAACATGGATATGGAAAAGCCAACAATCACAAATCCATAAATTTGTGACGATCTAATGTACCATCTAATTAATCAGATATAAGAGCACTAAGACAATATTTTTGGTTTTCAAGATCGTTTCCCTAAAGTTGAAGAGTTTGAATAAGAATAAATACTTACTTTATTTTGGTACAATCTCACTGTTGTTCATGCCTTGAACAATTTCTACTTCATCTCTTAAATAAATGAAGTTTAATTTGTTATTCGTGAAGTGTTAGCAGATCATGTGATAGAATGACGGGTCATTCCATCTGTCTCAAACAAAAGGTTAGCAAAAGATATTAAATATACATAAGTAATTCTATAGTGAGATTAATCATATATGGTTCCTAAAATGGACTTATACTTCATATATCATACTTCTTAATATAATAAAACTAGTTTCTACTAAATAGGGACTTCCTGTAGGCCAGTGGTAGGCGATAAAGGCCAGTCGCACTTCGGTTGTGGGTTCGATTCCTACAACCTTGTCCGACGCGATGGGCTGTCGCCCGTCCTGTAGGTTGTCCTTTTTCTAAAGCTATATTACTATAACATCCCATCAATAATATCGAAAAACGTTTTATCCTAACTTATGTCCAACATAATCCATTCTAATCTTCAGGATTATCTAAAATACTTCGGTCCAAGCTCATAGTATAAAGAAAATGATTACTTGAATTGTCACAGAACAATCATGTGAATGCCATCATTTATACCCTATATATCATAAGATATATCTTGTTGGTAAAATGTGAATACCTTAATCATGTATTATCGTGAAGAATGAATACCCATTGAACCTTAGTGAAAACATGAATGCAGTTAAAAGTTAAGACATTTCACATACCAAAATCCTCAAAATTCTATATACTCAAACCATGATATCACATAGTCCTTATATCAATCATGAGCTCATGAATACTGTCAAATATTTCATTTTCTCGTTTTCCCTTCATTATGTGCATATCATCCTCTTTCCAAAAAAAATATCTGAATAACCTTTCATTGTTACTCATACCATTCATCATAAACTTTCAAAACTTAAGGAAAGACAACAGTGTAACAATCCTTAGATGTCTTTTTATTCTATAGTACAACATTACACTTGATAAACATGTAATCATTCCACTACCTTCTTAAACCATTGACCGAACTTCAACAATTATTTCATCTCACATATCATTTGTAGTCTCTTCATCATCATCAACAAAAATACTACCCATACGACCATACCGATTCTCTTCATGAGACATTCCCTTAGGGCATTGGTTTGCATAATGCCCGTAAATTCAACATTTAAAACATTTAACCATTGTTGATGTCGTAGAAATACCATTATCCTCATCCCTAGTGTTAACTGAACCTTTTCCTTTGCACTTACTGGCTTTGTGTCCTTCTTTTCCACACCCAAAGCATCTTCCAGTTACTTTGAAACATTCTCCTTGATGCCTCTTCCCACATGATATACATAGGGGAAATTGAACTTTCTTTCCTCTATGATCATCATGAAACTCCATCTTTCTATTATTAGCCGAGTCAGGAAACTTACCAAATTTTACTTTATTGATCATATTATGAGATTTCTGATTCAGCATAATAATGATTTTTGGACTTCCAAATCCCATTTCATTTGGTTGCTCATGAATAATATCATTCCATTGTCCATAATATCCTCCATTATCGTGAATCATCTTGTTTCCAGCCATTTTCTAAAACCCAAAAAGAATAGTGTGAGAGGCAAAAATCATGCTAGGAAAAACAACATAATAAAGGGGGAGTACCTTCAATGTCTAACATCATAGGTTAAATTCTATGATCGTTAGCGTAATTCTAGTACTATAACCTATACGTATACTTAACCTTAGGGACATCCCTAGACATACCTTAGAAATATCTCTAGGGATCTCACTAATGTTTTCGCATCCTAGTTTCCAAAGGTTGACTAAACCTTTCCTCTAATACCAACTGTAGAGACCCGAAGCTTGACGTACATTGACATTACATTACATTTTCGGAATACTTAGTACATAACAAAAATACACACGCAAGGATCGTAATAGTTTAGTGTCTTTGGAAACTCGGAACGTAATCTTCTAATCGTGGTGAAAGATCTTCAACATCTCCCATAAAGAACTTTTTTTTATACCTAAAACCTTTCTTTATATCCTGGGGAAAAGAAAACATAAAAGGGTGAGCTCAAATGCTCAGTAAGGGTAAACAAAAGAAATATCAATCACATCATATACATAAGCACATAACTTTTGGAAATATTAACCTGCAAAAGAGATCATAATTTCATTACATGGGATAAATCATGGCAGTGAAATGTAATCCCAATAATCATAACTTAAAACATGAAACTTTGTGGCATACACACATAATCATAGAGAATCATTTCTTGTTAGTCAAGACTCATTTCCAAGACTATCTTAGTGGACAAAGTCCCTTTCTGAACCGAGTCACCCTCGTTTCAGTCCTGTTTCACTGAACCGGTATAACCTACCATTCCAGCCATGTCTATCTCATGAGATATAAAATCTTTACCCAATGCATTGGAGGGAGATATAGGTCCCACCCATCTCATAATGATACCATTATTATGTGTGACACAAAATCATAAATCATAAATCATTGCATAACCCACGTAATAAAAATGGGAATCTTAAACATCGTGACATCATCAAACAATTCATATAAGATAAAGGATTTCATAAAAATAATTCCATCACAACATAATCAAATAAATGTAATAATAGGGATATAAACAGAACCCTTTATTATCTTAGATGGAAAATAATTCTGATAAAACACTTGAACTCCATTCTTGAGGAAAATATCCTTTCTTCTTCAAAAACATTTTTCCATTCTTAACATGTCATAAAATTATAACTAAATGAAGTTGATTAAAAATAAACTTGAAAACTTATAAGAAAAGATTCTTGGAAATAATGTTTAAAAATCCGTTCATGTCGTATAAGTTAAAAGAAAACATTCTTCTCGTACTTTTGTTGGAAAAGTCAAAAAGTACCTCGTATGAAAAACGACAAAAGATTCCTTTCATATCTTTTACTAAAAACTCAACGAAGGGAAAAATTGGATTTAAACAATTGTATGTGGATGAAAATAATATTACATATTGAGGAAACATGGATGTGGATGATAAAATACACCCTAGTAAATTCTAAAGTATAAACAATCTCGAATAAAAATGAGATTGTGATATTTTCCCTTACCTTAGGTCCGATTTGCTTCGTAAGTGTCCGAACCTCCTGTATAATGATTTAAATAATGTCATTGACTTATTAAAGAATCATATTCATTGTTATTATATCATATATGGTTCACTTATGACTTTATTTTACCCGTTCTTTTGTAAATTCATGTTAAAGTAGCGTTTTGGGTAAAATCGTCTCATTTGTCGTCCGTGTTTTAACTTTCAATTATTCATATGATTAATTAGATCATTATTACATAATTATATAATATAAAACATGATTTATATATAATATATATTCAGAATATACATATATATAATGGATTGATAAATGGAAAGAAATACACCGTTCATGGAGACGGTAGGCCTTACGTACGCATGAACGCTGTTTTCGTTTCCTTATTGAATTGAGTGAAATTAAGTAGATGAAATACAAATATATACACATAAATCCATTAGCTTTATAATTTCATATATTTCATTATTATTTCTTATATATACTTTATAATCATTCTTAAATGGTTGACATGGAGAATGAATCTCATCGCGTCGTGGAGACGGTAGTCCGTACGTACGCACGAGCGATGATATCATTTCCATAATTATTTAATTGAATTAAAGTGGATGATACAATATATCAGAATCATTATGATGTTATAATAACTGTGTATAGTTATTCTTTACACCATAATACCCATTCATGTAAGGTGTTGGTGGAAAAACAGATAACACCACGGCGTGGAGACGGTATTCCGTACGTACGCACGCGCGGTGATTTCGTTTTCCGTAGGATGGATAGATGGTGAATTAGGATTGTTTAATACTTATAATAACATATCCGTATATGAGTGATACTGATGTTATTACTTCATCATTAAACAACTAAAGAAGAAGAAGTTGAAGAAGAAAGAAATTGAAAAAGATCGGTAATGGATATTACCTCTTTTTGACACGCCTTCACTTAACCTCCACTTAAAGAACTAAGGATGGTCTTTGAAGAATACCATGACCTCTAGGATGATACTAGGGAAGTGGAGAAGAGAGTTTTTTAGGGGTTGGCCGAGCTTGAATGCTCAAATTGGTGTGAGGAGGAGAGGGAGGAGGTGCCCTTTTATAAGGGAGGAGAGGGGTACCTTTGGAATAACTAAAAATATTATTTTATTGTAAAGTCAAGTTCGGTTTTAAATAGCTCCAAATTGATATTTTTCGAAGCTAAGGAGGGGATGGGTCGAAAGCCTCTCATCCAATAGAATTTAGACAAGTTTAGGTTCCTATTTTAACCTTATCATTTAGATTTAACATTAAGTTAAATAATTGTACTTTTACCGTGTCTTGTTGTGTTCTTACACTATAAGGTTAATAAACTTACTATAAGAAGCCAAACGAACCCCAAGTTGTTTATTATTAATATATATAACCTTATCTAAGTCATTTTGCCGAACCTTAGATTTTTAGGAATTAAATAACAATTAATAATATAATATTTGTTTTTAAAAAATATTTTATGTCAATTTTGACACTATTTAGTAATTGATTTTTGTGAAAATCATAAAAGAATTATAAGTTCAAAAAAAGTTAATTAAATCAATACTCACATGTCCTATTCACCTATAAAATTAGTGGAATTCATAAAAAGTCTCAAATTATATTTATTTGGGTATTTATAACATCAATTATGTCAATATTTCATTAATAAGATAATTACGGCATCATCGTTGTGTCATATATAAATTAAATTATTTAATGTCTAAAAATTACAAGTAAAATACCATTATGTAGGAAATTTTTTTATCTTTCTAATGAATATTTATAGTATAATTTATCTTATGTATAACCCCATATTAAAAATGTTTTTGTAAATAAACGTTTATTTTACCTCTTTTAACCCTTCTTTAAATAAATTAATAATAAATGTCCTAATCTAATCCAAGTGGGCCTAAATGGTCATATTTTATTCCTATGTTTGTTTTTGGTCGAATTACACTTGTCCAATAGAATTAGAACATGTGTTAGGGTAATAATAATATCATTTCTACCCTTAATTACCCTATTTACTTTTTACCGTGGTAAAAAAAAGTAAAAAGTTACTATTCACCAAAAATTATTTTCATCTCATTGAACCACATTTTAGTCCTTGATATTAACCGTGTCTCTCAGATTTTTGAAATTCCACTCACAGAAGCGGTAAAATTAAGTTTTATGAAAAATTCAGTTTTTTTAACTTCCACTTAGTGGTTTCACTATTCATCAAAAATTGAAAGTTTTTAGAAAAATACCAAAATTTAACCCTAGGCTAATTTCGATATTCCGAATCCAAAAATGAATTCCATTTTGAAAAATAAAATTTAAAAAATTTCAAAAAGTGGTTATTACTATTCATAATGGCTAGTTTTAATAATATTTTAATAGCATATTGTTGTTTAGTCAAACTCGTTATAGCGTACTACACACGCTATCAAGGAAGGTCGCGATTGCGTGTAATGCAATGCAAGTCAAGGATGCGTGTTGTGCAAGCTCCTTTTAGTGTAGCGTACAACACAAGACATTAGTGAAACTAAAAATAATATTTTTCATAAAATCTTGGGCTGTTACATTCTACCCCCCTTAAAATGAATTTCGCCCTCGAAATTCATTAGGGTTATAAATGGTTTACTATTCGAAAGTTTCTTTAATAGAAACCCACATCGTAAATAGGAATTCCAAAACCAATTTTTAAAAACGAAATTATGAAACGTAACGGTTACCCAAATAAACGCTGTTTTCGTTTCCTTATTGAATTGAGTGGAATTAAGTAGATGACATACATATATATACACATAAATACAGTAGCTTTATAATTTCATATATTTCATTATTATTTCTTATATATACTTTATAATCATTCTTAAATGGTTAACATGGAGAATGAATCTCATCGCGTCGTGGAGACGGTAGTCCGTACGTACGCACGAGCGATGATATCATTTCCATAATTATTGAATTGAATTGAAGTGGATGATACAATATATCAGAATCATTATGATGTTATAATAACTATGTATAGTTATTCTTTACACCATAATACCCATTCATTTAAGGTGTTGGCGGAAAAACAGATAACACCACGGCGTGGAGACGGTATTCCGTACGTACGCACGCGCGGTGATTTCGTTTTCCGTAGGATGGATAAATGGTGAATTAGGATTGTTTAATACTTATAATAACATATCCGTATATGAGTGATACTGATGTTATTACTTCATCATGAAACAACTAAAGAAGAAGAAGTTGAAGAAGAAAGAAATTGAAAAAGATCGGTAATGGATATTACCTCTTTTTGACGCGCCTTCACTTAACCTCCACATAAAGAACTAAGGATGGTCTTTGAAGAAGACCATGACCTATAGGATGATACTAGGGAAGTTTAGAAGATAGTTTGGTAGGGGTTGTCCGAGCTTGAATGCTCAAATTGGTGTGAGGAGGAGAGGGAGGAGGTGCCCTTTTATAAGGGAGGAGAGGGGTACCTTTTGAATAACTAAAAATATTATTTTATTATAAAGTAAAGTTCGGTTTTAAATAGCTCCAAATTGATATATTTCGAAGCTAAGGTGGGGATGGGTCGAAAGCCTCTCATCAAATAAAATTTAGACAAGTTTAGGTTCCTATTTTAACCTTATCATTTAGATTTAACATTAAGTTAAATAATTGTACTTTTACCGTGTCTTCTTGTGTTCTTACACTATAAGGTTAATAAACTTACTATAAGAAGCCAAACGAACCCCAAGTTGTTTATTATTAATTTATATAACCTTATCTAAGTCATTTGGCCGAACCTTAGATTTTTAGGAATAAAATAAAAATTAATAATATAATATTTGTTTTAAAAACTATTTTATGTCAATTTTGACACTATTTAGTAATTGATTTTTGAGAAAATCATAAAAGAATGATAAGTTCAAACAAAGTTAATGAAATCAATACTAACATGTCCTATTAACCTATAAAATTAGTGGAATTCATAAAAAGGCTCAAATTATTTTTATTTGGGTATTTATAACATCAATTATGTCAATATTTCATTAATAAGATAATTACTGCATCATAGTTGTGTCATAAATAAATTAAATTATTTAATGTCTAAAAATTACAAATAAAATACCATTATGTAGGAAATCTTTTTAGATTTATAATGATTATTTATAGTCGAATTTATCATATGTATAACCCCATATTAAAAATGTTTTAGTAAATAAACATTTATTTTACCTCTTTTAACCCTTCTTTAAATAAATTAATAATAAATGTACTAATCTAATCCAAGTGGGCCTAAATGGTCATATTTTATTCCTATGTCTGTTTTTGGTCGAATTACACTTGTCCAATAGAATTAGGACATGTGTTAGGGTAATAATAATATCATTTCTACCCTTAATTACCCTATTTACTTTTTACCGTGGTAGAAAAAAGTAAAAATTTACTATTCACCAAAAATTATTTTCATCTCATTGAACCACATTTTAGTACTTGATATTAACCGTGTCTCTCGGATTTTCGAAATTCCACTCACAGAAGCGGTAAAATTAAGTTTTATGAAAAATTCAGTTTTTTTAACTACCACTTAGTGGTTTCACTATTCATCAAAAATTGAAAGTTTTCAGAAAAATACCAAAATTTCACCCTAGGCTAATTTCGATATTCCGAATCAGAAAATGAATTCCATTTTGAAAAATAAAATTTACAAAATTTCCAAAATTGGTTATTACTATTCATAACGGCTAGTTTTAATAATATTTTAATAGCATATTGTTGTTTAGTGAAACTCGTTATAGCGTACTACACACGCTATCGAGGAAGGTCGCGATTGCGTGTAATGCAAGACAAGTCAAGGATGCGTGTTGTGAAAGCTCCTTTTGGTGTAGCGTACAACACAAGACATTAGTGAAATTAAAAAGAATATTTTTCATAAAATCTTGGGCTGTTACAGATAGTCTCTGCACTTAGTATCCCAAATATCCCTTGATGTCATGATCGACCAATCTGCATTATACAAAATACATCACACATGTAGGAAAAGACCATATTTGGGTTTGAATATACATACCCAGAAGAATGTCCTAAAAGTGGTGAAAGAGAGAAATAAGAGATAAACTAAAGAGTGATGTAGTATATAGAACAAGGTACAATGAATGATTATAGATCTATCAAAAAAGAGAGTGAAATTAAGACCATTAAAGAACAAGGGAATAAACACAATGAGTATATGAACTACACATATAGTCTTCACCACTTATAGGAGGATATTAGATGCATCCATCCAAGATAAGCTAGAAACCGAAAGCATGTGGCATACCGCTTGCATATTTGTATCTCTTGGAATTAGAGTATCCAAAGATTACATGTAAATCCCTAAGAAGGAATATATATATATATATATGATTATTCAATGATACCCAATCAAAATTGTAATGGGGAATCAATATCACATCTCATCCCATGAAGTAGAGTAGCCCAAATTTCAAAAAGTTGTCTATGAATGATTCCCAAAATCTCATGTGTCTTCACTAAACACATAATTCTAATGGAATCAATCCCCACACATTCATACTATCCTATTGTGGTGGAAATGACTCTCCCACATGGATTTAGGTTTCCTCACAAGAAAAAACTATTTGGTGATAGTCACCCTCTTCCCTTTGAGTCCAAATCTATGTCAAACCAATTCTCGTTATTGTGTCACACAAGTGAGGGGCAAAATATTTCAATATAAGGATCCCATGTCTTAGAATGAAATGAGAATCCAAAATTGATAGCCATAGAGGAACTCCACTACCCAGTCCTACATGATGGTACACCATGGTAATGTCATGGGGGAATTCTAATACTTAATCATACTAGAGGGTTTTCCTGGTAAGGTCATCAGGGAACTCTACTGCCTGGCCCTATTGGATGAAAATCCCAGAACGTCATGTAACTCAACTTCCCATCCCTATAAGAGAGTAACTCAGAATGATCAGTGGGTAATTACACTACCTAGACCTAATAGAGTGTAATACAGGAACATCTAGGAACTCCATTACCTAGGCTTTTAAGAAGGAAAATTTGAAATATTATTAGTGAGCACCACTATCCAGCACTGTTGGAGGGCAATAAGAGATTTCTTAGGTGATCATATATGATCATTTCCATCATCTTGTGTCATCATAGTGTTTCATTGTCACAGTGTATCAAATAATCACTACTGGAAACATGATCTTTCCCAACACTTCTATACCAACGGTTTGTAAAAACCGTTGGTATAGCAACCCTTTCCCAACGGTTCACCAAAACCGTTGGGAAAGGGCGTGTTTTTGAGGCCCTTTCCCAACGGTTTTGGTGAACCGTTGGGAAAGAGTGACCTTTCCCAACGGTTCACCAAAACCGTTGGGAAAGGGTGTGTTTTTAGCTTAGTGGTTAAGCCCCTCGATTATAAATGAGGGGTCCTGGGATCAAATCCCAGCGGATGTTTTTTTTTGGAATTTATATACCAACGGTTCCATTAACGTTGGTATAGATTTCATATTACCTATACCAACGGCTTACTTGGCTACGGTTCTCCAAACCGTTGGTATAGGCTATACCAACGGTTTGGAGGCCTATACCAACGGTTCCAAACCATTGGTAAAGGTTAGTTTTCCAGTAGTGAATATCCCAAAACCAAAATGGGGGTCACGATCATGTTTTATGCATAAAAATGCTATACCTAGGATATTTATTTGACTAAATCGAACACCTGGTTAAACATACACATTTCACGATATCACACATGGATGGAAGTATTCGGTCCCATGAAATGTGTGTAAATTAAATATCTAATAATGTTATTGAAATTTACACTTAAATCTCAAGGTCACAACATCGTCAATAGTTCATCATTCCGACATTTTATGGGGAAGATATATTTTATAAATGATTCCCCAATACTAATAATTTTATTACTACTAGTTTTTTTACCCAATGATAGATTTAAAAGAAGGTATTCAAAATAAGTCATAAAATGAATGTATCAATTACAGGATCATGTTTTCATTGATGGTATGTCAAATCTACAACTCGGTTGAATGATATAAATAATATAAGTTTATTTAACCAATAATTATATTTCAGATCTTATAACTCATTACATGTATCTTAATTTTTGTACCTGATATATCATATATCATATCTTATATATTATATGTCATATCTCATATATCAATCCAATAGATCAAGAATATTTATACCGCAATGATTCCAAATTGATGCTTCACATTCCAAACTATTTTCACATCATCGATCCGCTACGAATCTAGGGGCTCGATCGAGCTTGGTGCCACCCAAAAATGTCCCTACATGATAGCATGAATCCATCATGATAAGTTTATGAATAATTGAGGGAGTGAATCACCACAATAAAATGTGTTAATCATTACCATCCATTTGTTTTTTATGATAAAAAATAATGAGGTATCATGGTTATAAAATTGATTAAAAAGTTTGATATATGGTACTTGTGCTAGTTAAAATCCCATAACATGAAGTATATTGAAAAAGTAATAATAATCATCCCAATCATTTAATACATATGTTCAAAAATAGAAAAATATGAGTCCTGACACTTTTTGGGTTAATATTTTGGGAAGTAATGTAACTCCCCAAGATTTCATTGTATGTTATTTCTTCAATGTAATTCAATAACTTTCATTACACGTAACACTGAGTTCAAGTGCACCACAACTTACCAAATTAGCCGTTCAAAAGCGGTTATGAATGGTATTAACTTAATTTTGAACTATATATAATATTTATAATTTTAGAATCCATATTATGAGTTTTCTAGACATAATGTAAGAACTAAATCATTTTTTTCAGAAAAAAGAAGTTTTTTTAAAAAATGCGCTTTTACCACCTTTTAATGGTAAACCCTTTTATATCCAATATTTGAAACTTTTATATATTATACTTGACAAAATAAACTTATTCTATAGAATCAGGACATAAGAGTTTAGTTTCAATAAATTTTTGGTGTTTTTCTGATAACTTTCATATTTGGGTGAATAGTGAAAAATACTATATTATAACTGAAAACAACATTTTAATCAGAATATTTTATAGTGTTAAATTATAAATTTTAATGGTTTTGAAGTATAAATATATTATATTTTTACAATATAATCCAATGTTGGTCATTTTATGTAATTTCACTTTGAGATTGGACATAAACAAGTTTTAATCTTTTGATAGATATTGTTTCTTAAAAATACACCTTTAGGTTTTCACCACAGGAATTAATTTTAAATTAATAAATGAAACTTCTAGGTTATTAATTTGGTAAAATGGACTTAATTTTTGATTTCGGAATATCAAAATTAGCTTAGAGTGAAATTTTGGTACTTTTTGGATAACTTTTAGTTTTAATGAATACTGAAAATTACTAAATTGTAATTAAAAACAACTTTTTAGTCAAAATAATTAATAGTGATAAATTATTAATTTTAGTGGTTTTAAATTATATTTATAATATATTTTTACCATTTAATACAATTTTTCCATTGGACACAATTTCACAATTAAACCGAAGATAAAAAAGTGTCAATCTTTTGATAATTATTATTTCATAAAAACACGCTTTTTGTTTTGACATCGGGAATTAATTTTAAATTAATTTCTTCCAATTCTGAGTTTTGAATTTGGAAAAATAGATTCCATATTTGGAATAAGTATTTACAAATTGTTTAAATAGGTAACTCTTATTTTTAGTCATTTTGAATAATTACTTCGGTAAATATTTTATTTATCATGGTTAAAGGGTAAATCCGGTAAATAAGGGTAAACAAATAATATTATAATAAAATTAATTTACCCTAAAACGTATCCTAGATCAATTGGTTGATACATGTACGACCATGGTCATCTTTGGGTAGATTTTGGGACCCCATGGAGCCACTTTTAGGTGATAAGGACACTTTATATTAATTAAGTTAAAGTAAATACAAAAATGACATAAGCATATATATTTTAGAAAATATTTTTTACATAGGGATATATATGTTATCATTTAGACTATAATTATTCATTAGAAAGATAAAAATATTTCCTAAATAATGGTATTTTATTTATAATTTTTATACATTTAATAATTAAATTTATTTATGACACAATAATGATGCAGTATTTTCCTTTTTAATGAAAGAATCAAATAATTACTATTATAAATGTTAAAATAAATATAATTTGAAAGTTTTTATTTCATAAAAAATTTTATTGGTTAATATTACATGTTAGTATTTCTTAAATTATTTTTTATAATTAATAAAGTTGTCAAGAATTTAACAAAAATAAATTATTAATTATTGTCAAAATTGACATAAATGAGTTTTTAAAACAAATATTATATTATTAATTGATATTCTTTTCATAAAAATCTAAGGTTCGGACAAAGGAATTATATCATAATAGGTGTATTATTAATGGAACAATTTGGGGTCTCTTGGATCTATATAGTAGGTTTATTAACTATATAATATAAAAATACAAAGTGACAAGGTAAATGTCAAACTAATTAACTAAGAGTTAAAACTAAAGGATAAGGTTAATATAATGACCCAAACCTATATAAAATCTATTTTTTGAACTTATTTCGACCTATAACTACCTTAGACTTTGAATAATTCACTTTGGAGTCATTAGAAACAGAATATGAATTTATTATAAATTAATACTTTAAGTTTTTCCTAAAGAGACCCTCCCCCCTTATAAATGGACACCACTTCTAACAAATTCTTCATTCCATAAATGCATTTTTGTTCATACAACCTATGCCCAAATACCCTCTCAACTATCCTACCTTAATCCTAGAGTCCTTCCTTTAGTCATAAAGACAACCTATGGAGACCTTTTGATCAAATAAAAAGGAAGAACCCTAAGAAGAGGTAATGATTTCACCACCCTCTTTCAAGTTCCTTTCTTCTTCAACTTCTTATTTATTTGTTATTTCCATTCTAAAATAATAACTCTAGTACCTTATATATACTGTGATGTTATTTTAAATATTTTGCAACCATATTCAGTATTCTATCCATCCTTTGAATGACATATCACCATATGTGCGTACGTATGGCTTACAGTCTCCATGTCGTGGTGTAATTGTTATTCAAAACATTATTATTTGGATGGGTATGATAATGATGTGTAATTGAATTAAATAATAAATATAACATTATTATGATTCTGTATATATGATATAATATACAATTATATAATAGTTTAATATAAAAATAATGATATTGTCGCTCATGCTCACGTACGGACTACCGTCTCCACGAACGCGATGAGATTCATTCCCCATCGTATCAATTCAAGTATAATTCTCATTTTATGATTAAAAATATTGTTTAAGGACTTGATACTATTCTGGATATAAATAATATACAACCTATAAATAAAAAACATTTATTATGTAACAAAACATATTGAAGAAAACGAGTAAGTTAACACCCGGAACAGTGATAAGATATTATTAACAAAGCAATGTTAAAAGATCATATATGATATCATATTAATATATATAATTATTTTATAATTTAATAACAATTATTTCACCATTATATAGGAGTTTAAACTACCATCAACCAAGGAAAAGTACAAGGTAAGGGTTTATTTCACAATCTCTTCATTATCCGAGGTTGTTTATACGTAATTATCTACTGGGACCTTTTTATCATCCAAATCCATTTTTCTTGAAAATGTATTTCAAACCATTCATAATATTTTATAGACTATGGGTTAAAGTAATTTATACCATTGTTGACTTTTTATAAGATGTTTATAAAGTAATATTTCCACCATTTTCCAAACAAGGTCCTTTTTAACCTTTTTGACAAAATTATGTTAAGAATGTCTTTTTTAACTTATACGGCAGGTGCAGCTATTTTCCCCCATTATAAAATCGTCAAGATTCCTTTACAATCTTATAAGAATATTTTGAAAGTAAATTTTTTATTTTTTAATTATATGAATTTTAAATGATTTCAAAATTAATATTTTAATAATTTTTGAAAGGTACTCTTTATCAAGATCAGAATTTTAAATGTTTTAGAGATTTATCTTTCTAAATACTTTTAATTAACGTCCATGTTTTCAAAATGATTTTAAGGATTTATTTATATGGATATGAATTTTTTGAAATGATATTTCTTTTCAAAAGTTTCAAAGTAGTATGAGAAACTTTGATTAAAAAAATCCCTTTTAAATTACTTCCTTTATAAGTGTGTAACTTTTCAATGATTTCAAAAAATAGATATTTCTCTCTAATAGTTTTGATTTCATCTTGGTAAATATCCTTTGATGGATTTTAAGATTATTTGAAGTTGATTTATTATGATACAAAACTTTCATATTGTATTGAAGGATTTTTGATATGTTTGAATGTGGATGTGTTATTTTCATACCATTCATGGTTTATGGAGAAAGTATTGACAATTCGAATGCTAGTTTTAATACGAATGTTTTTGTTTTATTTAAACCTGTTCATATGAGGAATGCATTAGACTTAATAAGTGACTGGTGGAGCCCGCTATCACTCCTTGATGCATCGGTAGGTCTCATGAGACAAACTAGTGTCTTGGCACAAGGCCTTGACTATGTGGTTATGATAGTCTGGAATTATGAATTCCATCATTATGAAAGTGGTTACTGATATTGCATGTGATTATTCTACTAGTAGAATATCAATGTTAATAAGTAAATGGAATTATTTCATTTTATCTTTTCCATATTATGTAGAAGTTAAAATTTAAAAGGCTTTTGTTTTAGTTATACATTGCCTTAAATGTTTATGTTTATTTAAGAAAGTTTCCACTATATTGTTATCCTTAGTGAGCATCTGAGCTCACCTCTTTCAATGTTATAATTTTTCCCAGGGTTTGAAGAAGTATTTTATGAATGCCCTACAGGGAATTTATGAGGGGATATGAAGACAAGATGTGTTGTAGTTTTTTCCCTTTATGATGTAATGTAACACTTATGAATATATCTAGTGTTTCCAAGGATACTAAACTAATCGGTCTTTTGAGACATGATTTTGTGTGATCATGCAAATTTTATGTAATAATGCACCGACTCTGGGTAACTGGGTTCGGGGCGTTACAGTTGGTATCAGAGGAAATTTAGTACAAAACTTGGAATCTAGATCTAGATAAACACTGATTATAGCACATAGCCCTAAGATAGACTTTGAGGATTAGTATAGAAGAACTTACCAAAATTTTGGTTTTGTAGAGATTTTGTGAGTTTTCCGAGCAATACATCCCTGTCTGGATACGAGCAGGTAGATGCGGCTCTGGCACAAATGTACCTAGAGGTAAAACAAAAAAACACCAATTTGAGCTAGACTCGAACAGAAACTAGTGCACGAAAACGGGCCTTGCTTCACTCTGGGTTACAACACTCTCAGGGGATATGCTTAGGATATTTCTCATTTTATTTAAAAATAATTATGAAGTGTTTATGAGTATATACTTCCTCAAAGAAGAAATTTTTATGATTATTGATTATATCCATAAATTTTTAATTTATGTTAAGTGTTTTACACATTTGGGATTAGGTATTTCTATTCATAAACTAATCTAGTGTATGCCATTGTATAGAAATGGCACCCAATAGAAGGAATGTGAACTCTAGCAATACGTATGATCCAATGAGTAAGAAGGATCATATCTTTCACGGTATTAATCCAACATTTAGAAGGGAAATAGTCTCATATGTATTATCATCATATAAAGAAATATTATCATTTTTTGATAAGATATGTAAATAGTTCTCAGTGTCCTATGGATATGAAGGGAATCCAGAGAAGAAAAGGATGGTAGAGAGAAAGACAGAAAAAGGGAAGAAGGTAAAGAAGGATTTTCCCACGTATGATAACTGTGGAAATAATCACCTTGGAAAATGCTTGAAGGGAATGGGAGTGTGTTATAAGTGTGGAGAAAAAGGACACCATGTTCGTGATTGCGAGGGTAAGAAAATGGTTTCAAATTTACAATGATTCATCTGCAAGGAGTGGGGACACTACGCGAATCAATTTTCAATTCATCAGAGTATTCTAAAAATGATGCTATTGGATAATAATAAAGTTTTGATACTACCACAGATGAAGATGAATGACTAGTGTTCTTATTTTTTTATTAAATAATTATTTCATTTGAGTGTTGTATCAACGATGTACTGGTTATATGAATTATGGAGATAAATAAGGATTGTCCTGTAGTACTATTTCATTGAGGATTTGAGATTATATGGTACTATGAATAGTGACTCAACAGAAAGTTAACCATTTTTTTGGAAATACATGGTTGAAGGAAAGTTAATCCTTAATATGTTCTTGATATTGAGGTGGTAATTTTGGAATAAGAGACTATTGATTTGGATAAATTATATTGGATATTCTTCACTACCTTGGCAATGATTAATGGTTTGTTTATTTCATCATTGTTGGAATATTCAATGTTTTTGGATATAAGAAATATATCTTGTATTCTATAAGTAATAGGGGAGAATTAATGTAATCAATAAGGTTATATGGTAATTTAGGTTTTTACCATATTTTAAAAGAATACATGATGAAGGTATTCACATGTTATTACGTGGAAAAAAAGATCATCATTATATTTAGCTTATAAATTTTGGACTGTGAGATTGGGAAGAAGTAATTTGGATAAGTCTAAAGGTTAGAGTAGATTATATTTGACATTTGATACAATTGTTAAGGTTAAATAATTTTTGAATATTATTTTTTTATTTTTATAAAAATGATAACCCGGAGGTCGGGCGACAACCCGTCGCGCCCGGAAAGGCCGCGGGACTTGAACCCGAAACTGAAGGGTGACAAGTGTGTATCACCTACCTATGACCCACATGATGTACTTGATTGAATAATGTAGTTTTTAAAGGGTCTTGTAGATGAATTATAAATTCGTTTTTTGGAACTGTATATGAATAAGATAAATAGAATATATTTTCTACGTTCTATTATCTTTTAGAGTGAAAGATGAGTATGTGGTAGATATTAGTTAAAGGATGGAACTCTACTTGAAAAGTATAATTTTTTCTTTCTTATCATATTCTATGTAGAAATAAATTATTAAACAATAGGTAAGGTATCTTAAAAGTTTTTTTATCCTAATAACTTACATTTTGTTGAACCGATGGTATTTTAAATCATCATAGATTGATGACTTTATGACCCTCAATTCTACAATTGTTTGTTAGTGATGACCTCAATCACTCACTATAATTTTTTTTGTTTTTTTTCCAATTATCTGTCTCTAATTTCCACCAATTTTCTTCAAATCAAGATTATAATTTGGTGGCGACCCTTTCATTTCGCTTTCCCTCTTATTAAGAATAAATTTTATTAACCCAATTTCCGATGTGGGTTTTCCACAAAGTTATTTTTTTTTGACCATTTATTTTCAAAGAGAAATTTCAAATTGCAAGGATTCAGTTTATTTAAGGTGGGAAGAATTTAACACCCCAAGATTTCATAGTACATTATTTCTTCAATGTAATTCAAAAACGTGCATTAAATGCAACACCGAGTTCAAGTTCGACACAACTTACCAAACTAGCCGTTCAAAAGCGGTTATGAATAGTATTAACTAAATTTTGAACTATATATAATACTTATAATTTTAGAATCCATATTATGAGTTTCTTAGAAATAATGTAAAAACTAATTCATTTTTTTCAGATAAAAGAGGTATTTCTAAAAAATGGGCTTTTACCACCTTGTAATGGTAAACCCTTTTTAAATCCAATATTTGAAAATTTTATATTTTCTAAATAACAAAATAAACTTCTTCATTATAATCAGTAAATAAGAATTTAGTTTCAATAAATTTTTGGTTTTTTATGATAACTTTCATATTTGGGTGAATAGTGAAAAATAATATATTTTAACTGAAAACAACTTTTTACTCAAAATAATTTATAGTGTTGAATTATAAATTTTAATGGTTTTGAAATATAAATATATTATATTTTTACAATATAATCTAATTCTGGTCATTTTAAGTAATTTCACATTGAGATTGGATATAAACAAGTGTTAATCTTTTGATAGATATTGTTTCTTAAAAATATGTCTTTAGGTTTTGACAACAGGAATTAATTTTAAATTAATAAATGAAACTTATAGGTTTTTAATTTGGTAAAATGGACTTAATTATTGGTTTCATAATATCGATATTTTCTTATGGTGAAATTTTGGTACTTTTCGGATAACTTTTATATTTTGATGAATAGTGAAATTTATTAAATTTTTATTAAAAACAACTTTTTAATCGAAATAATTAATAGTGATAAATTATTAATTTGAGTGGTTTCAAAGTATATTTAGAATATATTTTTACCATTTAATATAATGTTGGTCATTAGACATAATTTCACAATTAAACCTGATATAAACAAGTGTCAATATTTTGATAGTTATTATTTCTTGAAAACACGCTTTTTGGTTTGACAGCGGGAATTAATTTTAAATTAATTTCTCCCACTTTTGTGTTTTGAATTTTTAAAAATGGATTCCATATTTTGAATTAGTATTTCCAAATTGTGTAAATAAGTAACTATTATTTTTAGACATTTTGAATAAGTACTTTGGTAAATATTTTATTTACCATGGTTAAAGGGTAAATCCAGTAAATAAGGGTAAATATATAATATTATAATAATATTAATTTTACATAAAAAATGTCCTAACCCTATTGGTTGATAAATTTCCAACCATGGGCATCTTTGGGTCTATTTTTGGACCCCATGGAGCCACTTGTAGGTGATAAGAACACTTTATATTAATTAAGTTAATGTAAATACAAAAATTACATAATCATATATCTTTAGAAAAACAATTTTTACATAGTGTTATTTATGTTATACTTTAGACTATAAATATTAATTATAAATATAAATATATTTAATATATAATTATATTTTATTTATCATTTTTATAAATTGAATAATTATATTTATTTATGACACAATAATGATGCAGTATTTTCCTTATTAATGAAAGAATCAAATTATTAGTATTATAAATGTTAAAATAAATATAATTTCAGTGTTTTTGATTTCATAAACGAATTTTATTGGTTAATATGACACATTAGTATTTCTTAAATCAATTTTTTTCTAATTAATAAAGTTTTTAAGACTTTAACAAAAATCAATTATTAAATATTGTCAAAATTGACATAAATGAGGTTTTAAAACAAATATTATATAATTAATTGATATTCTATTCTTAAAAATATAACCTTCATCCAAAGGACTTATATCATGATAGGTGTATCATTAATGTACCACTTGGGGGTCTCTTTGATGTATATAGTAGGTTTATTATCTATATAATATAAAAATACAAAGTGACATGGTAAATGTCAATCTAATTAACTAAGAGTTAAAAATAAAATATAAAGTTAATATAATGACCCAAACCTGTCTAAAATCTTTTTGATGAAATTATTTAGACCCATACCCACCTTAGACTTTGAATAATACACTTTTTATCCGTTAGAAAATTAATATTAATTTATTATAAATTAATACTTTATGTTTTTTCTAAAGAGCATCTCCTCCCTCTTATAAAAGGACACCACTTATAACCAATTTTTCATACCTTAAATTACTTTTGTTTCATCCAACCTCTGCCCAAATACCCTCTAAACAATCCTCCCTTAATAATAAATACCTTCCTTTAATCAGAAATCCATCCTAAGGATCCCTTTTTATCAAATCAAAAGGAAGAACCCGAAGAAGAGGTAATGATTTCACCACCCTCTTTCAAGTTCCTTTCTTCTTCAACTTCTTCTTTCTTTGTTATTTACATTCTAAAATAATAACTCCAGTACCTTATATATACTGTGATGTTATTATAAATATGGTACAACCATATTCAGTAATATATCCATCCATTGAATGACATATCACCATACGTGCATATGTACGGCTTACCGTCTCCACGTCATGGTGTAATTGTTATTCAAAACATTATTTTTTCGATGGGAATGATAATGATGTGTAATTTAAGTTAATAATAAATATAAAATAATAATTATTCTCTATATATGATATAATATCAAGTTATATAATATTTTAATATCAAAAGAATGATATTGTCGCTCTTGTGTACGTACGGACTACCATCTCCATGAACATGATGAGATTCATTCCCCATCGTATCCATTCAACTATTATTCTCATTTAATGATTAAAAATAATGTTTAAGGACTAGATAAAATTCTATATATAAATAAGATACAACCTTTCCATAACAAACATGGCTTATTTAACAAAACATATTGAAGAAAACTAGTAAGTTAACACCTGAAACAATGATAAGATATTATTAACAAAGCAATGTTAAAAGATCATATATGATATCAAATTAATATATATGATTCTCATAAAATTTAATAACAATTATTTCACCATTATACAGGATTTTAAACTACCCTAAACCAAGGAAAAGTACATGTTAAGGGTTTATTTCACAATCTCTTCATTATCTGAGGTTTTTTAGACGTAATTATCTACTGGGACCTTTTTATCATCCACATCAATTTTTCTTAAAAATGTATTTCAAACCATTATTAATATTTTATAAACTATGGGTTAAAGTCATTTATAACCTTGTTTACTTTTTATAAGATTTTTATAAAGTAATCTTTCCATTGTTTTCCAAACAAGGTCCTTTTTAACCTTTTCTACAAAATTATGATAGGAATGTATTTTTTAACTTATACAGCTGGTGCAACTATTTTTAGCCGTTATAAAATCATTAAGATTCCATTAAAAGATTATAAGAATATTTTGAAAGTAAATGTTTTATTTTATAATTATGTGACTTTTAAATGATTTCAAAATGAATATTTTAAAAATTTTATAAAGGTACTCTTTATCAAGATCAGAATTTTAAATGTTTTAAAGATTTATCTTTCTAAATCTTTTTAATTTATGCCCATGTTTCAAAAATTATTTTATGGATTTATTTATATGGAAATGAATGTTTTGAAATGATATTTATTTTAAAATTTTTCAATGTTGTATGGTACACTTTGATTCAAAAATATCTTTTATATTACTTCCTTTATAAGTGTGTGAATTTTCAATGATTTCAGAAAGGAGATATTTCTCTAAAATAGTTCTGATTTCATCTATATAAACATCCATTTATGGATTTTATGCTTATTTGAAGTTGATTTATTATGATACAAAACTTCCATATTGTATTGAAGGTTTTGTGATATGTTTGACTGTGGATGTGTTATTTTTATAGCATTCATGGTTTATAGAGAAATTATTGACATTTCGTATGCAATTTTTAATACGAATGTTTATGTTATGATTAAACATGTTCATATGAGGAATTCATTGGACTTAATAAGTGACGGGTGGAGCCCGCTATAGCTCCTCAATGCCTCGGTAGGTCTAATGAGACAAACTAGTGTCTTGGCACAATGCCTTGACAAAATCTTATTTGTAGTCTTGGCACAAGTCCTTGAATTTGTGGTTATGATAGTCTGACATTACGAATTCCATCATTATGAAAGTGGTTATTGATATTGCATGTGCTTATTCATCTACTAGAATATCCTTGTGAATAAGTAAATGGAATTATTTCATTTTATCTTTTCCATATTATGTTGAATTTAAAATTTAAAAGGCTTTTTTTAGTTATACATTGCCTTAAATGTTTATGTTTATTTAAGAATGTTTCTGCAATATTGTTATCCTTACTGATCATCTGAGCTCACCCATTTAAATGTTTTAATTTATCCCATGGTGTGAAGAATTATTTTATGAATGAACTGCATGTAATGTGTTAGGGGATATGAAGACAAGATTTGTTGTAGTTTTTTTTCACTTTATGATGTAATGTAACACTTATGAATATATCTAGAGTTTCAAAGGCTACTAAACTAATCAGTATTTCGAGAATTTATCTTGTGTGATCATGCCAATGTTATGTAATAATGCACCGACTCTGGGTAACTGGGGTCGGGGCATTACAAGTTAGCTCATAAAAAATGATTGAGTGAAGTTGATTTGTTCATTGTGTCTGAATCTGGACTGGTTTGACATTCCATTATCATTCATCTAGATTCACCAAATGGAGGATGGAGGATCACTTTTAGGAATAATCTAGAAAATTTAAGGCCCACCTTGGAAAAATTACATTAATTTTATATTTTTAGACACTTTTTTGTTAAAATTAATTTAATAAATTAATTCATTTAATTAAATGAAATGACTTAATGCACATACAATGAGTGAGGTGTCGGAAAGTCCTATAAAAACTCATATTATATCGTGACTTTGGAACGTATCATGTTTTAAACCCATTCATGGTATCATATATCTTATCTGATCAACCATTTATGAGTTATCCAATTTTTATTAACTAAAAAAATGTGTGTAGTATAAAATATATTTATATCTTATAAAAGTTATTACACACACAATGGGTTTCTTAATTTGACCCCATATCAGCTCCTGGATCTAGATATATATATATATATAACCATTTCCATTTATTATAAGTAAAAAATAGTTCTCTATGGATATTGAAATTTAATCAAATTTATTATTATATCCCATTCCATTTTACACCTGTCAATAGATGAGGAGAACCAGACCTCTTGAGATCTCTCTAGTAACCTTCTAGATTTTAACAAATTCATACAAGCATACAAATAATGAGGGAACAATAATTTATAATATAAACTACTAAAAATATTTACTAATACTTTATGTGATCTTGTAAAATCCCAGATCACAATAAAAAATTGAAATCCTTATGAATAGTATACTTTAATATCCAAACAGTGTAAAATGAGAATCACACTAACATGTTAGATTCATGGAACACTTTGGGACATCTAGAACCATTAAAATGATATTTTAATAAAAATAATAGTGTGTATCAACAATTATGATCTCTATATATGTTTGGTCATTTTTAACTTTTTTGGACATCTTTTTAAACATTCACAATAGTATGCATGCAATACCTTCTATTTCTATTGTATACATTGTAGGGAATTTACATCTCAATCTTCATTATTTTTTATTATTAATAAAGAAATATTTCACCTTCCACTTCTTGTCTTATAAATTTATTAAAAATTAATATTTATGAAACAATATAAGGAAAACACTCTTTTTCATCCTCATTCTTCCGCTTATTCCCTCAAATCATTTCATAATATAATATATTGGTTATTCCCTTTATATATTTCCTAACACACCGCCATTCCTTAATAATATAGAGTATAAGGTCTACTTTGTTACTAATGAATAAATAATTAATGTTATAACATGTCAAAAATCATTCCAACATTCTACTCAATAACTAGTTATACATATAAATATATATACAATACAAATTGATATTATTAGGTTTTTTCCATTGGATCGTATTTTTATTTATCCATGTGATTTTTTTAAACTTACTTATTTTTTGTAATTCATGAACTCTTGATTTTTTAATTAAATATATATAATGAGATATATAAAAATAACACTCCATTAATCTTCATGAAACATGAACATAACATTTATTCCACAACTATATGACTATACGTAGAAGACAGAATAATTTAAATGAACTTCAATATCCACTTTCAATCCTATATATTTATATATTTAATCCATGATAAACGTATATATTATGTTTAACTATTAATATAATAATTTATTATGTATAAATACCCATCATTAATGGTATCTCTATTTTTGGAACAATACATGAAAACCCATATTAATTCTTTAGTCATAGAATTCAGTATCTTTTATTCATGATAATACTGATACAATTTTGTACATTTATGTTTATGTGATTTCTTGATATACATTCTATATCACAATCATAGAATCTAAATTTTATATAAAACATACTCTATGTGATCTTTTATTTTTATTAATTTTTTGATTTTTTTGATCAATCAATATATTTATTCAAATTCATGAATCTCATAACTATCATCTTATACATTAATTATATTTAACAAATTAAGATCACAATGAATTTATTTAAATCTGATTTTTAATTCAACCAAAATATATTGAAAAACTATTTTATTATGGAAACTATGTTAATATGTTCTTGTTCATGATTATGTAGAGTAGATGATGTTGAATATACATCTTGTATGTTGTTTACAAACACCCTGCATGAAACTTTTATTGGGATCACAAGATAATTTTTTGAAAAAACATGATGTTTAACTAGATGTTCTCTAGGTGACTCACTTCAATTATTTTAAATTATTGGACTTATTATATTATGAAATTCATTAAATAATTTTTTAGTGAATAATCATGTTAATAATGATGAAAACATATAATATATTCATCAAGGAAACATCTAACGAATTAATCCAAGAATGATATTCCAATTGTTATTATATTCATATTATTTTTACTATTTTTTGGATGATCATGGTTTTCTAACTCCTAATACTATATACTCCAATAAATGAATAAATATTTATAGTCAAAATCATGATATGTTTTTGTAACATGACGATGCTAATGAATCAAGATGCTACACATATCCCATGATATCACATAATGTTTAGATTATGAAAAATACAACGTGTTTATACTATCAATACATATATGTAGTATTATGAATTAAAATTAATTTATATAAATATATCATTTATTTTAGAAATATTATCCATTTTAATTTTATCTTTATTAAAAAAAATGATTAACATTTTTAATAGAATATATATCAATCAACATATTTCTCCTCATACATCTAGTATATTTAAATCATGGATTTTTGTAACCATATGTTTCATTAATATATATAAATTTTATTTAATTATATTATTTGAATATCTCATAAAAATTATTACATTTTTAGTTCTTCCAATCATCCATTGTCTTTCATTAATACAATTAATAATTCACAATAAATCAAATAACTTAAAGGATATCATACTAATTTTTTTCATTTTAAATAGTTGATAATTCGTCACTTATTCAAAGTGTTATTTTATTTTTAAATAAACGTATTTTTTATATTGATCCATATAAATTTTTCTAAATTATCTAGTATAAATTAATATTTTCACAATCACGAAGTTTACTTTTATAATCTATTAAACACCAATTTTTTTAAATCCCTGATCTCTAACTTGTAGTAAAATATATGATGGTTTCTTAAGCATGGCCGAAAATCTTGTTTTTTGAATAATATTTATATATTTTTTTAAATATTTAATTATCATATCTAAATTATAATAGGAATATATATTTCATAATTTAAAAATAATTGAATTTTCTTAAAAATATATATTTATTCCTCTTAAAAACATGTGATTTATTTATCCTTAAATATTGAATTCAAATATATACATTCCCTGGGTTAAGTTATTAATTCATTTATTTTTTATGTGTCCCAATAATTTATGAAATAAAAAAAATTCCCACAAAATATCACATGATGATATATTTATTGAGATACAAATAATGTTAATTATGATCAATGGTATTATGGTTGAAATAATTTTGAAAATGGAGAAGGTAGGAAAAGAATAAATGTACTATGTAATTTTACGAACAACGTACAATTAATTATTTTAATTAATAACTACAACATGTAGATATGCGTCACTCAAATATTAAAAGATGAAAATATCAATTAAATATAACAAAAATATTTGATCTTGATACGTAGTCTCACATTAGTGTTCGAAATTCTCAAATATGAAAGAATGTTTATTGGTAAATACATGAGAAATTGTCTTATGTATATAATTTGTGAATATTAATATATCAATTAACAAACCGTTGAGACTTATCTTCTTTTGAATACCCTTAATGGAGTAAAGGATATTATAGAAATGTCTGATGGTTATTTTGATCATGTATAAGGGAAATCGTGGATTCCATAATTTTTTTTTCAGTTTGTGGATAGGAATTCTAATTTTGGTCATCATTATATTGGTATTTCTATCAATGAAACTATTTTAAATCATGATTTTATTTCACATTTAAGCGGGGTGATGAATTTAGGATGAGAGAAATTAGTTTATCTCTACATTAACATATACAAGATAAAGATAAAACATACATTCATGACTCTTATTATAGTCAAAAAGATATTTAATATGGTGGCTCATCATTGTTAATTGGTCTTGTTCAGGGATCAATACTAGATTGGGTACAATGAATATTGATGGATTGTATGGAATTTAGAGATCATGTAGCGTATCCTCACATATGAATGGTTGAAATGGGAATACTAATGGATTATAATATTCTTACATAATGAGTCATAAGGTTGAAGGGAAACCTCTGTTGGGCCATTCTACACATTTATGGTAAATAAATATGATTCACCACATAGATTAAATGATATTTGTAATCCATAAACTCATTACTATAGTTGTTATATTCCTATTCATGAATCCACCCATGATTATCATTAATGAGCTGAGTCGGGGGACTTTGAAATTCATATGAAAAAAATAAAACTATTGATTTTTATAATAACTAAACAAAGGAAATGAATTATACACAATTTTTTTAGAATTTATAGGGATAAATCTGACCTCAATGAGGATGGATAAAATATCATGTCTAATTAAATTCCATCTCCTTAAAAGAATACTAATATAATTGTCTTATAAAATGATTTAGTTCGTTTATATTCTCCAAATATTTAACTTAGGAAATATAAGGTTGACTCAAATCATCATATAACTATGATCAAAATATCATCAATAATATAAGGGATACCATCTCAAGATAATTCATGTATCTACCTAGCATGTTATTTGAATTGGGATGAGGCCTATGAGAACTATATTATTTTAGAATATAAATTTTTAATTATAATTCAATGATTTTGGTGTTTTTTAAAGGAGGGTTGGTTACCATATTTGAACCATTCACTATATTCACATTTATTTAATAAAATGTTCCTAACCTTCAGCAATAAAAATATATTATTCAAACTTTACTATATTTTATCTGAAATTTACTGTCTATTAACATAGGCCAAATATAGAAATATAATATCATAGAAGACAATTTATTTAAGTCACAGTATCATATCATACATTTGAAACATAATTATAACTCAAATAAATGACATTAATCATCAAATAGATACATGATAATACATAAACACTTTAAATATTATAAAATTATCATTTAATTATATAAAAAATAAATAGAATTATTTTGTTGTACTTTGAGAAAATATAATATATTTAAACATTTTCCATGAATGTGTAATTTTTATATTCCACTGCCTTTATTAATTAGTCAGTGGATATATACATATCCACTAATTAATGAATATTATATATGAAAATAATTATAAAAAATACAAAAGTCTAAAATAAATTTTATTTATATCTAGTGATATAATAAATTTCCAACATTTAATTATTATTTTAGTCATTAATCATTTTTTCTATTAATTTAGATTTCATTTATGAATCATTAAAATTTCATTTTACTATTTTGGATAAAAAGGATCTATAAAAATTTTATCTTACTATCATTTTTAATCATAGTATATTTTAGGGATATAAATATTTACATTATTAGTGTTGTATATTATATATAAAATTAGATAGTTAAAAAACTAAAAACATTTTTATATTATTGGTTTTTTTCTTAGTGTCTTGTTAAAATATATAATTTACATTTTTCTAATTTCATAATATTTTTATTAAAACATAATCAAAATTTTATTTTCTTTTTAATATATTTTATAGGATCGAAATAACAATGTAGATGCTCAATATACAAGAGGGGGGGGGGGGGGGTGAATTGTACACTTTAAAATTTTCCTTAAACAAGGAAAGACATATGTTTTACAAAGTTAAACTAAGAAAATTCACAACACCCCTAACACCAATTGTAGATTCTACCTTAAAGCGTATATAATAAAAATGAAACAGAGTACAAGTGTAAGGAAATATAAGAAGGTTATATTTTCCTTATAATACACAATGCATCGGAAAAACAAGTAGTAAAACTAAAAGTAACAAGATATAAGTCTTTTAACCCAAAGAGAAGGGTATCCAACAACCTTGGATAAAGGTACCTTGATTTATACTTTCAAGCAAGTCTGTCTTACCCACACCATTGTAAGACCTCGATATGAAGATCAGAGTCTCTGTCTTGCTATCCCTGCAAGCCCTCAATTTCAAGGTATTTG
>CAUJRU010002673.1:0-50000 GCA_963277665.1 Viscum album
ATGCTTTAAATTATTAAAATTAACATGTTTGGAATTTTTAAAGCATAGTCAATCAAATCATTTAGTACAATTCTTGTAACACCCCAAGATTTCATAGTGTGTTATTTATTTAAAATAATACAATGACTTGCACTACACGCAACACCGAGTTCAAGCACACCATGAATTACCAAACAAGCCGTTCAAAAGAGGTTATGAATAGTATTAAATAAATTTTAAAATTTATATAATCATTATAATTTTAGAATCCATATTATGAGTTTCTTAGACATAATACAAGAACAGATTCATTTTCAGTATTGCACTTTTATCAACTTTTAATAGTGAAACCTTTTTAAATACAATATTTTAAACTTTTTGACTAAATGGGGACATCAAAAAAATTTAAAATGAAACATCCCAAGCTTCCACGGTACGCTTTCCTTTGAATAATACAGTAGTGTGTGTTGTACGCAACTTCGAGTTCTAACACACCACAACCAATCAAACTAGCCGTTATGAATAGTAATACCTAATTTTTGAAATTATATATATTTTATATTTTAGAATGGACTTAATTTTTGGATTCGGAATATCGAATTTAGCCTAAGGTGAAATTTTGGTACATTTCGGATAACTTTCATATTTTGATGAATAGTGAAAATTACTAAATTTTAATTAAAAACAAATTTTTTAATCAAAATAATTAATAGTGATAAATTATGAATTTAAGTGGTTTTAAAGTATATTTAGAATATATTTTTACCATTTAATATAATTTTGGTCATTGGACATAATTTTACAATTAAACCGAACATAAACATGTGTCAATCTTTTGATAGTTATTATCTCTTAAAAACACGCTTTTTGTTTTGACAGCGGGAATTAATTTTAAATTAATTTCTGCCACTTCTGTGTTTTGAATTTAGAAAAATGGATTCCATATTTGGAATCAGGATGTTCAAATTTTGTAAATAGGTAACTTTTATTTTTAGACATTTTGAATAATTACTGCGGTAAAAATTTTATTCACCATGGTTAAGGGTAAATCCGGTAAATAAGGGTTAAAAAATAATATTATAATAATACTAAATTACACTAAAACGTGCCCTAGCTTTATTGGTTGATACATGTTCGACCATAGGCATCTTTGGGTCGATTTGGGGACCCCATGGATCCACTTGTAAGTGATAATGACACTTTATTTTAATTAAGTTAAAATGAATACAAAAATGACACAAGCATATATCTTTTAGAAAAACAATTTTTACATAGGGTTATTTATGTTGGACTTTAGATTATAAATATTCATTAGAAATATAAAAATATTTCCTACATAATGATATTTTATTTATAATTTTTAGACATTAAATAAATTATTTTATTTATGACACAATGATGATGCAGTAATTACTATAATAGTGAAAAATTAAAATAATTGAAATTATAAACCCCCAAATAAATATAATATGAAACTTTTAATGAATTAAACTAATTTTCTAGGATAATATGATATATTAGTATTTATTTAATTGACTTTTTTAGAAGTAATCAATCTGTTATGAGTTTCACAAAAATCAACTATTGAATAGTGTCAAAATTGACATAAAAGAGTTCTTAAAACAAATATTATATTATTAATTGATATTAAATTCTTACAAATCTAAGGTTCGTCCAAGAGACTTATATCATGATAGGTTAATCATTAATGGACCACTTGGGGGTCGCTTGGTTGTATTTAGTAAGTTTATTAACCATATTATATAAAAATACAAAGAGACATTGTAAAAGTGAAACTAATTAACTTAGAGTTAAAACTTAAAGATAAGGTTACTATAAGTACCCAAACCTGTCTAAATTCTATTGGTTGAGTTGTTTTCGACCCATCCCAACCTTAAACTTTGAATAATCAACTTTGGATCCATTAGAAACCGAATATGAATTTATTATAAATTAATATTTCTAGCTTTTCCAAAGGTGCCCCTCACCCCTCTTATAAAAGGGCACTCCTCCTTCTCATTTCATCACACTTTGAAAGCCTTTTTGTTCGGCCAAACTATACCCAAATACTCTCCCAACTTCCCTCACTACAACCTAGGGGCCTTAGTTTGATCATAGAGCCAACCTAAGGAGCCCTTTTGATCAAATCAAAAGGAAGAACCCGAAGAAGAGGTAATGATTTCACCACCCTTTTCTAAGTTCATTTCTTCTTCCACTTCTTCTTCCTTTGTTGTTACCATTATAAAATAATAAATCCATTATCATATATATACTGTGATGTTATTATAAATATGGTACAACCATATTCAGTATTCTATCCACCCTTTGAATAACATGTCACCATACGTGCGTACATACGGCTTACCTTCTCCACGTCGTGGTGTAATTGTTATTCAATATAATATTATTTTGGATGGGTATAATAATGATCTTTAAATCATGTAAATAATAAATATAACATGTTAATGATTCTGTATATATGATATACCATCCATTTATATATTATTTTAATATCAAAAGAATGATATTGTCGCTCGTGCGTACGTACGGACTACCGTCTCCACGAACGCGATGAGATTCATTCTCCATCGTATCCATTCAAGTATAATTATCATTTGATGATTTAAAAAATGATGTTTAAGGACTTGATATCATTATGGATATGAATAATATAAAACTTATCCTTTACAAACATGTCTTATGTAACAAAACATATAAAAGAAAACAAGTAAGCTAACACCCGAAACAACGATAATAATAATATATTATTATCAAATAAATATTAAAAGATCATATATGATATTATATTAATATATATGGTTCTTGTATAATTTAATAACAATTATTTCAATATTATACAGGAGTTTAACCTACCCCAACCAAGTAAAAGTACAAGGTAAGGGACTTTCCTATCTCACTTTCAATTCCGTGAGATTTCCATTGTTCGCCACTAAATTATTGAAAGTGGTGTATTGTGTACTGCCATTTGATATATATTATCATGATTCTATTTATATTCATTTTATTCGGGAAATCATTTGGTGGTTATTAACTTTTTTCCATACGACTCAGTTGATTAACGTGGTAAGGGGTTTTCATCTCACTCCTTATTTCCGTGAGATTCATGCCATATTGCCACCATCACCTTTTGTGTGGTGTATGTACTGCCCATAATTATATTCTTTGTGTAATACACTCTAATTTATGTGTATTTACATATTCATTGTATAATACCTCTTTCATGGGTTGTATACTTCATAAGTTACCAAATTGATAAGGGTTTACTTCACAATCTCTTTAATATCCGAGGTTTTCTTTACGTAAGTATCTACAGGGACATATTTACTATCCATGTCCATATTTTATAAAAGAGTTTACAAAGGGATTATTTCTAAGGGAACTTTTAGTAAAACATCATTTTAAATGTTTTAAATATTTATTCTTCTAAATCATCCTCATTTATGTCCACGTTTTCAAAATGGTTTGTAAGGATTTATTTATATGAAAATGAATGTTTTAAAAGTGTTAATTCCATTCAAAAGATTCAAAGTGGTATGGGACACTTTGATCCAAAAATGTATTTAAATTCCTTACTTTCTAAATTGTGTAACATTAAAATGTTTTCATGAAAAAGGGATATTTCTCTCAATAATTTTTAAAAAAACATTTTCATCTATGTCAACATCCTTTGATGGATTTTAAGATTATTTGAAGTTGATTTATTATGATATAAAACTTCCATATTGTAATGAATTTTTGTGATATGTTTGACTGTAGATGTGTCATTCATGGTTTATGAGTAAAGTATTGACATTTTGTATGATAGTTCCAATAAGAATGTTTATGTTATATTTCAACCTTTACTTCATATGAATGTGTTGGACAAGTATGTTCCAGGTTGGGGACTAGTTGAAGTAATCCCTCTAGGTTGGGGACTGGTAAATGTAATCCCTCCAGGTTAGGGACTGGTAAAAGTAAGCCCTCCGGTTTGGTCTCCGGTTATTATAGGCACTCTGGGTTGGTGTCCGGTTATTAGAGGCACTCCGGGTTGGTGTCCGGTTATTAGAGGCACTCCGGGTTGGGTTCCGGTTACAGTTAGCCCCAAGGTCTTGGGACGAGGCCTTGAAAATAAATTAAAGTTTAGCATTATGCATTCCATCATTATGAAAGTGGTTATTGAATTTTCATGTGATTATTCGATTAGTAGAATATCCATGTCAATAAGAAAATGGCATTATTTCATTTTACTTTTGCCATACTATGTTGAAGTTCAAGTTTAAAAGGCTTTTGTTTTAATAATGCATTGCCTTAAATGTTAACGCTTATATTGAATGTTCCGCTATATTGTTATCCTTACTGGGCATTTGAGATCACCCCTTTTCTATGTTTATTTTCCCCAGGATGTGAAGAAGTAAGATATGAATGACCTGCAGGGATATTATGAGGGGATAATAGTGTGGACTGTGGAGATATTATGTTGTTGTAGTAGTTTTTTATTTTATGATGTAATGAAAAACTTATGAATATATCTAGTGTTTCCAAGGCTACTAAACCAATCGGTCTTTCGAGATTTGATCTTTCTTGTGATCATGCCAATGTTATGTAATAATGAACCGACTCTAGGTAACTGGGGTCGGGGTGTTACAGTTGGTATCAGAGGAAGTTTAGTACAAACCTTGGAAGCTAGATTTAGATAAACTCTGATTAGAGCACGTAGACCTAAGATGAACTTTGAGGATTAGTATAGAAGAACTTCCTAGAATTTTGGTATTTTATAGATTTTGTGAGTTTTCTGAGAAATACATCCCTGTCTAGATACGAGCAGGTAGAGGCGGCTCTGGCACAGATGTACCTAGGGGTAAAACCCGAAAACACCGCTTTGAGCTAGACTCGAACGGGAACTGGTGCACGACAACGGGCCTTGCTGCACTCTTGGTTACGACACTCCCAGGGGATATGCTTAGAATAACTCTCATTTTCTTTACAAATCATTATGAAGGGTTTATGAGTATATACTTCCCCAAAGGAGACATTTTTATGATTATGGATTATATCCATAAACTATTTAATTTATGTTATGTGTTTTAAAAGTTTGGGATTAGGTATTGTTATTCATAAACTAATCTAGTGTATGCCAATGTTTAGAAATGGCGCCTAGTAGAAGGAATGAGAACTCCAACAATGCACATGATACAAAGAGAAAGATGGATCATATATTTTATGGTCTTAAGCCAGAAATTACAAGAGAAATAGTCTCGCATGTATTATCATCATATGAAGAAATAATATCATGTGTTGATAAGATAAGTAAAGAGTTTACTGAGTCCTATAGATTTTAAGGGAAGCAAGAGAAGAAAAGGGTGAAAGAGAGAAATATGGATAAAGGGAAGAGGAAAAAGAAGAATTTTCCCATATGTGGTAACTGTGGAAAGAAACACCCTAGAACTTGCCTGAAAGGAATGGGAGTTTGTTATAAGTGTAGAGGAAAAGGGCACAAAGTACGTGACTGCAAGGGTAAGAAAATGGTTTCAAATGTACAATGCTTCATTTGCAAGGAGTTTGGACACTATGCGAACCTATGTCCCAGTCATCAGAATATGCATCAAATGATGTTATTGGATAATAATCAAGTTATGTTACTACCACAGATGAAGAGGAATGATTAGAGTTCTTATGTTGATTATGTCAATTGATTGTTGTATCAACAATGTACTTGTTATAATAATTATGGAGTATATAAGGATTGTACTGCAGTACTATTTCATTAAGGACTTGAGATTGTGTGGAACAAAGAAAGGTGACTTAACAGCAGGATAAATTTTTGGAAAATATATGGTTGAGAGAATGATAAACCATAATATAGTTCTGATACCGAGTTAGTGATTTTGGAATAATACATGATTGTTTTGGATAAATTATATTGGATATTCTTGACTACCTTGGAACTGATTAATGATCTGTATATTCCATTATTGTTGGGGTTTAAATCATTTTTGGATTGATGAGGTATATCCAGCATTCTATATGGAATAAGGGAGTATAAATGTAATCAATAAGGAATATGGTAATTCAGGATGTTTCAGTGTATTAAAAGAATACATGATGAAGGTATTCATATGCTATTACGTGGTAAAAAGGATCTACATTATGTTTAACTTCCTTATAAATGTTGGATTGTGAGTTTGGTCAGAAATATTTTGGATAAATTCTAGTTTGAGATTAATTTTGGATTGCCATAAAAGGACAACCCGGAGGTCGGGCGGCAACCTGTCGCGTCCAGCAAGGCCGCGGGACTTGAAGCCGCAACCGAAGGGCGACAATGGTGTATCACCTACCACTGGCCCAAGAGATGTCCTGGATTAAATAATGTAGTTTTTTTTAAAGATCTGGTAGATGAATTATAAATTCGTTTATTTTGGAACCCTGTACGAATAGTATAAATAGAATTTTTTTTTACGAGTGAAAGATGAGTTTGTGGTAGAAATTTATTAATGGACAAAAATCTAATTATAAAGTAAGTATATCTCCTTATGATCTTATCCAATCTCATAAATAAATTCCTCAACATTAAGAAAAGGAACTTAGAACAAAAATGTTGTCCTAGATGGTACCTTAAATCATCACTAATTTATGGCTTTGGGATTGTTGGCCTTTTCATAGTCATGTTCTCTATCACTCTCTATCAGATAATTGATGGTTAGATTTCTCTTCCATATCCATATTTTCCTACATGGAAACCTAGTATGTGTTATTTTCGGTAATCTTCAGACTTTTCACTCTTTATTTTAAATAGAGGCCTCATTAATTCATTTTTCGATGTGGGATTTAAACTAAGATATTTTGAAACGTCAAAAATGTGTTATCCTAATACCCTATATTTTGTTGAACCGATGGTATTTCAAATCATCATAGATTGATGAGTTTAAGGACCTCAAGTTTGTACTTGTTTTTGATTGATGACCTCAATCACTACCTATAAATATTTACGTTTTTCCTCCAATTATATGTCTCTAATTGCCACCAATGTTCTCCTAATCGAGATCATAATTTGGTGGTGACCCTTTCATTTCTCATTTCCTCATATTAAGACTAAATTTTAGTAACCCAATTTCCAATGAGGGTTTTCCCACAAAGATATTTTTTATTTTCAACCTTTTATTTTCGAAGAACAATTTCAAATTGCGAGGACGCAATTTATTGAAGGAGGGGAGAATGTAACACCCCAAGATTTTATAGTGTGTTATTTCTTTAAAATAATACAATAACTTGCACTACACGCAACACCGAGTTCAAGCACACCATGAATTACCAAACAAGCCGTTCAAAAGAGGTTATGAATAGTATTAACTAAATTTTAAACTTTATATAATCCTTATAATTTTAGAATCCATATTATGAGTTTCTTAGACATAATACAAGAACAGATTCATTTTCAGTATTGCACTTTTATCAACTTTTAATAGTGAAACATTTTTAAATACAATATTTCAAACTTTTTGACTAAATGGGGACATCAAAAAAATTTAAAATGAAACATCCCATGCTTCCACGGTACTCTTTCCTTTGAATAATACAGTAGCGTGTGTTGTACGCAACTTCGAGTTCTAACACACCACAACCAATCAAACTAGCCGTTATGAATAGTAATACCTACTTTTTGAAATTATATATATTTTATATTTTAGAATGGACTTCATTTTTGGATTCGGAATATCGAATTTAGCCTAAGGTGAAATTTTGGTACATTTCGGATAACTTTCATATTTTGATGAATAGTGAAAATTACTATATTTTAATTAAAAACAACTTTTTTAATCAAAATAATTAATAGTGATAAATTATGAATTTAAGTGGTTTTAAAGTATGTTTAGAATATATATTTTTACCATTTAATATAATTTTGTTCATTGGACATAATTTTACAATTAAACCGAACATAAACAGGTGTCAATCTTTTGATAGTTATTATCTCTTAAAAACACGCTTTTTGTTTTGACAGCGGGAATTAATTTTAAATTAATTTCTTCCACTTCTGTGTTTTGAATTTATAAAAATGGATTCCATATTTGGAATCAGGATGATCAAATTTTGTAAATAGGTAACTTTTATTTTTAGACATTTTGAATAATTACTGCGGTAAAAATTTTATTTACCATAGTTAAAGGTAAATCCAGTAAATAAGGGTTAAAAATAATATTATAATAATAATAAATTACCCTAAAACGTGACCTAACCTTATTGGTTGATAAATGTTCGACCATAGGCATCTTTGGGTCGATTTTGGGACCCCATGGATCCACTTGTAAGTGATAATGACACTTTATTTTAATTAAGTTAAAATGAATACAAAAATGACACAAGCATATATCTTTTAGAAATACAATTGTTACATAGGGTTATATATGTTGGATTTTAGATTATAAATATTAATTAGAAATATAAAAAGATTTCCTACATAATTATATTTTATTTATAATTTTCAGACATTAAATAATTTATTTTATTTATGACACAATGATGATGCAGTAATTACTATAGTAGTGAAAAATTAAAATAATTGATATTATAAATACCCAAATAAATATAATATGAAACTTTTAATAAATTAAACTAATTTCCTATGATAATATGATATATTAGGATTGATTTAATTGACTTTTTTCGAAGTAATAAATCTTTTATGAGTTTCACAAAAATCAACTATTGAATAGTGTCAAAATTGACATAAAAGAGTTCTTAAAACAAATATTATATTATTAATTGATATTAAATTCCTAAAAATCTACGGTTCGGCCAAGAGACTTATATCATGATATTTTCATCATTAATGGACCACTTGGGGGTCGCTTGGATGTATTTAGTAAGTTTATTAACCATATTTTATAAAAATACAAAGAGACATTGTAAAAGTGAAACTAATTAACTTAGAGTTAAAACTTAATGATAATGTTAATATAAGTACCCAAACCTGTCTAAATTATATTGGTTGAGTTGTTTTCGACCCATCCCCACCTTAAACGTTGAATAATAAACTTTGGATCCATTAGAAACCGAATATGAATTTATTATAAATTAATATTTCTAGCTTTTCCAAAGGTGTCCCTCACCCCTCTTCTAAAAGGGCACTCCTCCTTCTCATTTTGTTCAAACCTTCAAAGCCTTTTGGTTCGGCCAAACTCTGCCCAAATACTCTCCCAACTTCCCTCACTACAACCTAGGGGCCTTATTTTGATCAGAGAGCCAACCTAAGGAGCCCTTTTGATCAAATCAAAAGGAATAACCCGAAGAAGAGGTAATGATTTCACCACCCTTTTCTAAGTTCATTTCTTCTTCCACTTCTTCTTCCTTTTTTGTTACCATTCTAAAATAATAAATCCAGTATCATATATATACTGTGATGTTATTATAAATATGTTACAACCATATTCAGTATTCAATC
Source organism: Viscum album (assembly GCA_963277665.1). Classification (NCBI taxonomy): domain Eukaryota; kingdom Viridiplantae; phylum Streptophyta; class Magnoliopsida; order Santalales; family Viscaceae; genus Viscum; species Viscum album. The sequence goes on from CAUJRU010002673.1 coordinate 9,419, forward strand.
CACCCTTTGAATAACATGTCACCATACGTGCGTACGTACGGCTTACCGTCTCCACGTCGTGGTGTAATTGTTATTCAATATAATATTATTTGGATGGGTATAATAATGATCTGTAACTCATGTAAATAATAAATATAACATGTTAATGATTCTGTATATATGATATACCATCCATTTATATATTATTTTAATATCAAAAGAATGATATTGGCGCTCGTGCGTACGTACGGACTACCGTCTCCACGAACGCGATGAGATTCATTCCCCATCGTATCCATTCAAGTATAATTATCATTTGATGAGTTAAAAAATGATGTTTAAGGACTTTATATCATTCTGGATATGAATAATATAAAACCTGTCCTTTACAAACATGTCTTACGTAACAAAACATATAAAAGAAAACAAGTAAGCTAACACCCGAAACAACGATAATACTAAGATATTATTATCAAATCAATATTAAAAGATCATATATGATGTCATATTAATATATATGATTCTTTTATAATTTAATAAAAATTATTTCAATATTATACAGGAGGTTAACCTACCCCAACCAAGTAAAAGTACAAGGTAAGGGACTTTCCTATCTCACTTTCAATTCCGTGAGATTTCCATTGTTCGCCACTAAATTATTGAAAGTGGTGTATTGTGTACTGCCATTTGATATATATTATCATGATTCTATTTATATTCATTTTATTCTGGAAATAATTTGGTGGTTATTAACTTTTTTCCATACTACTCATTTGATTAACGTGGTAAAGGGTTTTCATCTCACTCCTTATTTCCGTGAGATTCATGCCATATTGCCACCATCACCTTTTGTGTGGTGTATGTACTGCCCATAATTATATTCTTTTTGTAATACACTCTAATTTATGTGTATTTACATATTCATTGTATGATACCTCTTTCATGGGTTGTATACTTCATAAGTTACCAAATTGATAAGGGTTCACTTCACAATCTCTTTAATATCTGAGGTTGTCTTTACGTAAGTATCTACAGGGACATATTTACTATCCATGTCCATATTTCATAAAAGAGTATTCAAAGGGATTATTTCTAAGGGAACTTTTACTAAAACATAATTTTAAATGTTTTAAATATTTATTCTTCTAAATCATCCTCATTTATGTCCACGTTTTCAAAATAGTTTGTAAGGATTTATTTATATGAAAATGAATGTTTTAAAAGTGTTAATTCCATTCAAAAGTTTCAAAGTGGTATGGGACACTTTGATCCAAAAATGTATTTAAATGCCTTACTTTCTAAATTGTGTAACATTAAAATGTTTTCATGAAAATGGGATATTTCTCTCAATAATTTTTAAAAAAACATTTTCATCTATGTCAACATCCTTTGATGGATTTTATGATTATTTAAAGTTGATTTATTATGATATAAAACTTCCATATTGTAATGAATTTTTGTGATATGTTTGACTGTAGATGTGTCATTCATGGTTTATGATTAAATTATTGACATTTCGTATGCTAGTTCCAATAAGAATGTTTATGTTATATTTCAACCTTTACTTCATATGAATGTGTTGGACAAGTATGTTCCAGGTTGGGGACTAGTTGAAGTAAGCCCTCCAGGTTGGGGACTGGTAAAAGTAAGCCCTCCAGGTTAGGGACTGGTAAAAGTAAGCCCTCCGGTTTGGTCTCCGGTTATTAGAGGCACTCCGGGTTGGTGTCCGGTTATTAGAGGCACTCCGGGTTGGTGTTCGGTTATTAGAGGCACTCCGGGTTGGGTTCCGGTTACAGTTAGTCCCAAGTTCTTGGGACGAGGCCTTGAAAAGAAATTAAAGTTTATCATTATGCATTCCATCTTTATGAAAGTGGTTATTGATTTTGCATGTGATTATTCGACTAGTAGAATATCCATGTGAATAAGTAAATGGCATTATTTCATTTTACTTTTTCCATACTATGTTAAAGTTCAAGTTTAAAAGGCTTTTGTTTTAGTAATGCATTGCCTTAAATGTTTATGCTTATTTTCAATGTTCCGCTATATTGTTATCCTTACTGGGCATTTGAGCTCACCCCTTTTCTATGTTTATTTTCCCCAGGATGTGAAGAAGTAAGTTATGAATGACCTGCAGGGATATTATGAGGGGATAATAGTGTGGACTGTGGAGATATTTTGTTGTTGTAGTAGTTTTTCATTTTATGATGTAATGTAAAACTTATGAATATATCTAGTGTTTCCAAGGCTACTAAACCAATCGGTCTTTCAAGATTTGATCTTTCTTGTGATCATGCCAATGTTATGTAATAATGCACCGACTCTAGGTAACTGGGGTCAGGGCGTTACGATTCTAATTATGTAAGAAATAATTAAAGAGAAGTATTTAGATTTGATGGAATTTTACATAAAAATGGCCTAAATATATCATTTTTAAAAGATAATACATGTAAATTCATAAGGGATGTAAAAAATTATACAACATTGTTATAAATTTATATAAAATATATATATAACAAGTTAGAAACATGGTCATCAACCCAATAGGTAATAATGTTTTAGGCTAAAGGAATCCACACTCTCTATGTGATATCAGAAATATGTTTATACACACATCCCTCTGGAACTGGAAAGAAGAAACTCATCTACATCCCATTGAGGAAGTGACCCGCTAAAACTATGTTTAGGATGTTTTAATAGCATAGAGTGTGTCAAAATTAATCACCAACTACCAAACACTTTCATGTTAAATTATAAAATCAATGATCTGAAATATATTTTAAGAAAAATTAAAAGATAATTAAATCCCACTCATCCATATCAAATCCTATTTTCTATTTAACACCACAATGGGATTTAATAAAAAAACATGCCTCTTTAACATGATAAAAACAATCGGTTTCTATCAAAAAAATTAATCCATTTTTAGAATTTTGAAATCCTTTCAAAACAAACTACATCCTTTTTTAAATTCATTTCAACTATTAAATTCAACAATTTAATTGATGTTAGTTCCATCAATACTCCTATTTAAATAAAACGATTTAAATCTTCTCATATCGATAAACACACCCCAATTCATTGGAATTGGGGGTTTTCCCAATTTTCACGAAAAATTATTTTCAAATATCATAATTCAGTGGAATTGGATTTTTATTATTTAATTAATTAAAAAAATGATTGAGAAAATTTACTTAAATCAATAGTTGAAATAAATAAATATATTTCAATGTTAATCAATTTGGATAATCATGACGGAATAACCAACCTTTTCTTGATACTCAAAAATCGCAACAAAACCTATCAATGAGAAAAAGGGGTTGAAGACCTCGAATCCCTTCCTATTGATGATATAAAATATAATGGAGAATAAATATATACACCACATAATGATCAATTTATGTACAAAAGGAGGAGAAAGAGATAAAGTTGAAGAACAAATGAGAATAGTTACATGGGAATAAAACTGCAAGTGCAATGGAAATCAAAGGTCAACAGAGGGGATCTTGAAGGCTTGAAGATCATCAAGATCTCCTAGGGAAGGAGTTGGGCCCAGGGAGATTATAATATAGTGTAGTAGAAAAGAGAATATCAGTTGTATTTCCTATTTAAAAATAATTTTATGGTATTAAACAAAGTGAAAAAGTTAACTATAGTAACCATCGATAAATGTGTCACCTCAAATTAAAAATAAATGATATGAATTGAATAAATGACCATTAATTAATTCATGAGATTTTATGTCTAGTCAAAACGTGTAACATTTTATGGTGTGAATATTTTCATGAAATAGACCTTCTCTCGGTATGCACCTTGCGATTATTAAACATCATATAACCTAGTTACATGGTGTGTAACCCTCTGAAAGCCTGCAGAAAAGGTCAGTTAGATATGGGAGTCCATAAAATATTTTACTTATCTATTATAGGTTTCCTACCTATTGATTTTTATCTCTACATAGTCAACAAAAAGGAAAAACAAGGACATGGTTAAAAAAATACCTATCAGATTGGTAACATGATGTTACAAACCCCCTCCCTAAAAACATTATGTTTCCAAAAGACTATAAAGATTCATACATGCCAAAAATATGAGGACACTATTCTCTAAGTAGTTCCTTACATTCCAATTTCTCTTGATTATAAAAAAAATGATGCAATAGAACACGTACCAAAGGCCTCAACCTCCCATGATTTTCCTTGATCTAAGAACCAACTATCCTGACTTTCTGACCAGTCAGAGATAAATCGGGATCAATATCAAGATCACTCTATCTCAAAATATGATATGGACCTAACAAACATTTTAATAGATGAGAAATATTTAATAAATCAGGTATCTATATCATCTTTAGTGGAAGTGCTAAATGGTATGAAACTTTCCCCAACTGCTCAACAAAATCGAAAGGTCTCATTAAATGACGAGTAAGATTCCCTTTACTCACATGCCTTAGATGACCCAACTGGGGTGAAACATTCCAGAACACCTAGTCACCAATTGAGAAATCTAAATTTCTATGGAAATGATCATCATAATACTTATATTATCTCAATGATTTTGAAATTCTAAAGTGAATCATCTGAATCATTGATGTTACCTCTTTCACTAAGCTTGGTCCAACAATTGAAATTTCACTAATCTCTGGCCAAAATAATGGATATTTACTAGTATATCGACACAAGGACTAAAAATGAGCCATTTTAATTTTTAATAGGTAAATATTATTATATGAGAACTCTACCAGCCACAGGTGATCATCCAAATCCCCAACAAAGTCAAGAACACAGGTGTATAACATAACCTATAGAATCTGTAAAGCTCTTTCTATTTGTCAATCTGACTATGGATGATAGTTCATTCTCAAATAAGCATGAGATCCCAGTGCCTCATGAATGACTCTTTAAAAGATATAAGTGAACAGAGGATCCCTATTAGAAATTATAGATGATGTAAATCTTACAAAACAGACAATCTCTCTCATGTAGAGACTTCCCAACTCCTCAACATTGGCTATACCTCAAATGGTAATAATGTGTGATGACTTGGTTAGACAGTTGATCATAACACATATCACATTCTTCCTTATCTTGGAACAAGCCCCCCCCCCCCGACCACAACCTCAATATACATCTCATCCAACATCCATGTAGGGACTGTATGTGGCTGAAGTAAACATGAAGGATTCTGATGGTTGTCCTTAACATGCTTCCATGTATAATACGAGAAATAAACTCAGAAATACCCCATCTCATTCGTGGCCACTGGACCATCCACCTAATTTCATATAACATCTTAGTGGTTCCTGGGTGCATATCCCACTATGAATTATGAAAATACACCATCGTAGCCTTCCTTACCACTAATTGCACAATTAAATGATTTTGATATCACAAAACACACTCTATGGAGAACGACCAATGAGAAACTATGTCACTACCATAAATAGATTATCTAATGATAAAAAAACATTCTAAAGACCATTATCATGAAGATTAATCAATAGAAGGTTTAATTTCAACTGAACACTGGATAAAATAATTCACCCCTTTCTCCTAAACTCTAATTTGGAACTGTTCAAAGAGAGCCATCAAATTCTATACTTAGGAAGAATCTATCATAGCCTGGGTAAGATGTTTCTTGTATAATGAATTTGTAATGAAAATCCCTTTCACTAGATTGTAGGTGACTTCAAAGATGAAAAATTGTGGGTACTCCACAAAACACCTATGGGTGATATTATAATATTTTTTAGAGAATATATTTTTCAAGATTTTGTGGTCTGGATACATAATTACCCTTTATCAGAAAAGATAATGCCTCTAAATCATTATCATGTTCATCAAAGCAACAAGTTCATGTACATAGGTAGGATAATTCTTCTCTTGTGGCCTAATATGAGGATATCTATTAGAAAACACATGATCACCCTACAAAATAATGCATCCCATAACATAAATCAATGCATCACAAAGTACCATGTAGCCTTGCCCGACATCTCGAATAGTTAACACCAGTGAAAAAAAGTCAAACATATTATTATCTCAAAAAAAGAACTTTGATACTTATCATTCTTGGAAAATTTCATCCCTTTTCGAGTCAGAGCATTCTTTGAAGAATCTAACATAGAAATGTTCTTCATGGTCTAATTATAGTATCTGACTAATCCCATGATGTTCCTAATATCGAAGACATTTTGTTTTTCCCCCGATTTCTGAAAAAATTTACCTTCTCATTATCAAATGATATACCCAATATAGAAAACACATTTCCCTATAATTTCACTTCTTGAATCTATAAATTATACTTTAAAGTTGGGCATAATATCAGTGATTTCTCAACAGACTCAGAACTATTATTTGATGATGAACATGATCATCCTCAGAATTGGAGTAAATGAAGATGTCATCCACAAAGACTACCATAATGTTTTCCAAATGATCATGGAAATCCTAATTATTAGAATCATGAAATTTATAGAATTTTTTAGGCCAAATGTCTTAACTAGGTACCCACAAGGGCCATACCTCCTCTTAATGGTTTTTTCCTGAATGTTAGATTATTTTTTCCTCAAATTATGGTAACTAGATCGGAATATGGTTTTTGAAAACCATTTAACCCCTTTCAAATAATCATCCAGATCATCAATTTTATGAAAAAGTACTTTTTCTTCATCGTAACTCGATAGAGCAATTATTAATCTGCACATTAGCGAATTGAACTGACTGCTTTCTTATCAAAGATAACAGGTGTTATCCAAGGTGACACAATGGGGCGTATAAATTCTTTTCCAAGGAGATCATCCAAATGGGACATCAACTATTTTATTTCACTTGAATACATTCGTTACGAGGTAATAAGAACCGGTTTAGTTCCAGAAATTATATCAATGGAAAAACTGTAACGACCCAAAATTTCATTAATGGAAAATCTCTCTTGATCCAGTTAAATGTTTCTTTATGAAAAATGTTTTTTTATAAGATGTCAACTTCTTTAGTTTTAAGTTAAGATTTGTGACCGTTACTTTTATAGCCGTTGAACAGTGATCATCTTGGTAGTTTAAATATAAGGCTTTAACGAACCAATTCTCTACTCAGACAAAGGAAGCGATGGCCTCATCCAGTAGAATTGCCCCTTACGAAGCCCATTTGTCGGAGCTCGGAAAGGAGGTGGCGTCTTTGGGCTTTTCCCTTGACCAAGCCCAAGCTGAGCTTCATCAAGTCAAGCTCGAACGTGATGGTCTACGGGAAAAATGGAAGTTGATAGAGATTACAACTCGAGCGATGTTATCCGAGCAACCCCAAGAGTCTGTCACCATCGCACACCTTACCCTTAGGTCTTATGCGGCTATTTTAAGGGGTTATGTAACAAATAAGTAGCACCATGTTCATGTACATTATTTTTGTATATAATAATGAAAATAATTTCTAGTCATTTTTGATACTTTGTAATTAGTTTTTAAAGTACAAACGGTGTTTTTAGTTATTATTTAATTAAGAATTATATTTTATTAAATTAAAGGATTTTTGAATTAAATAATATTTTAATAAAATATTATTATTAATATTAAATTAATTTTTATTAAATATAAATGATCTTATAATTTTATGAATGCAATTAAAATTTTTATTAAGGTTTGAAAGCCATTTCTGTCAAAACCCGTGAATTTTTCTATAAATGTCGGTTTTTATTTTAAAAGTGAAAATTCACATATTTAGAAAATTATTTAGATAAAATAAATATTATTTTTGGAATCAGGATGTCGAAATTATCCAACGGTGAATTTTTCATAATTTTCTGAGACAGTCAAATTTTTGGGTAAAAATTAAATACCATTTAAATATATAATGTGCTTTATGACATCATAATGACCCAATGGTGATGTAATAAAATACCATAATCCTTATGTTCGGCCAATATATATTTTATCATTAAAATAATGAGGTTTTGGGTTTGTTTGACTCGCTTTTCAAAGCATTAATGGAGCCCTCAAGACTTATTCAACACTTTGCCTTTTTAAATTAATTTCCATGGGAGTGTGACTCACCTCCACATAAGAAACCCTAATTTTTTAATACGTTCGGACCTTGGACTTGTAAAATATTGTTTTCCTCTTTCCGTTTCCAGAAACCATGGGATAATACCATGGGATGGTTTGTGGTTTGGATTATTTTAATATAAGGGGTCCCAAACCTAAATAATAAAGAATTCTCTCACCTTTCCTATATAAACCCACCCAAGCTCCCACTTCCTCCTCACCCAAATCCCTTGAAGTTCGTCCAACCTCTGCCCTACTCTCTCTAGAATCCTCTCAAGGTGCCCCAAGCTCCCAAGAAGCCTCTCACAAGCCTCTCTCTAGCCTTTGGAAGCACACTTCCAAGTAAGGGTTTTTCTTCCTTTCTCATTTTTGTCAATTTCCTTTAAGTTGTATTGCCCTTTTAATTTCATTTATGAATGTTGGGGTATGGTTTCGCACCTCTCCCATACTTCCCTCTTATTGTTTGAATGATGGGAGACCCCTTTCATTCTCATTAAATGCCTCCCATGTACACCCGTTACTATGCCGAAATTCCGAAAGAAACCTTTTTCTCCTCTTTTATATTCAAGCAATACTTTTGTATCATGAATCTAAATTCCTTTTCAATTGTTGGGACATGTATCTATATGAACTTCTTACTGTCCATTACATGTAAATATGATGAGGAACCCCTTTCTCTCTCATCATCCTTTTTATGAATTCTTATGTCACGCCGTTACGCTGCCGAAATCACACCAATTTTCTAAGCCAATATCATTGTTTAGTGAATACCATGCCCATTTCTCCATAAAGGGTATTCACCTTTATGCACATTTAATTATTTATTGTAAAGTTTCATGTATGAATTCCACATTCCTTTATCATGGAAGAAATGATTATGTTTTATGAATCCATGTTTTATGATCCATGTGGCACACTTATGCATGAAATGAAATGTTTAAGAAGGGTGCGCCCTTTATAGCGCTCCAATGCATTGGGTAAAGTATAGTATCATGATACGTCATCTGCAATGAGTGTTGACTCATTCTAATTCAAGTGCAACGAGGGTTTACTCGTGCTTCAAGTGCAATGAGGGTTTACTCATGCTCCATGTGCAATGAGCCTTGGCTCATGCTAATTCAATGTTAAGTGTTGTTGCCACATTTCCATGTTATGATTATCATGCTTTATCATGCCTTTATGTTCATGTTTCTCTTATGCTCTATTGATATGCCTATTGCCTAACATGTATTGTACTCCTCATGTTATTCATTGTGTACTCCCTTACTGGGCTTTATAGCTCACCCTTTTCTTATGCATGTCCTCAGGTTATCTCATGCAATGCTAAGTACGAAGGAATGTAGTGGTCATGTAAAGGAAGTTTTCAATAAGGATGTTGTATTTAAAGTTTAAAGTTTTTATGTAATGATCCTAAGCCCCAAAGACACTAAACCTCTCGATCTTCTTTGTTGTATCAAGTGATGTTTAATGTAATAAAGCATGTTTAAGTTGTAATAAAAAGCAGGGTTGTCATAGTTGGTATCAGAGGATAGGTTTAGTTATTTTTGGGATTAGGAAACCCTAGTAAAGCCTTAGATACAAGACTAAGCATAATAAAAACATCCCTAAGTTTTGGTAAATACTAAGTAAGTGGTTTATCAAACAAATACATCCCTGTCTGGATACGAGCAGGTAGAGGCGGCTCTGGCACAGATGTATCCTAGGGGTAAAACCCGAAAACACCGCTTTGAGCTAGACTCGAACGGGAACTGGTGCACGACAACGGGCCTTGCTGCACTCTTGGTTACGACACTCCAGGGGGATATGTTTTGATAAATTCACAATCTTAGTATGAACCCTTATTAAGGGAAAAAAATGCCCCTAAGAATATATGTTAGAAGGAAGATCATGAAAATCCTGGATTGAATCCTATAGACTCAGGAGTTAAAGAGATTAAAGTTTATTTATAAGTCATAAACTTTTGTCTTTGGATTACCCTTTATGTGTTACCCCTAACTTTCCTTTTATTCCAGCCAATGGCCGGTAATAGGAGAACTCGGGCTAACAACCGTTGTGAAGATCAGTGTGATGATTGTACTTATGAGATGCCCAATCCAATGGGAGCGGGAATTGCAAACTTTGTCACGCTTCTCTCTCAGCTAACTCAAGTTTTGAATAGAAACACTGGTCAAGAGGAACGTTCAACCCCCCCTAAGAAAGAACAAGTCGCTATTGAAAGCTTCATGAGACAAAGGCCTCCTACTTTTAGTGGATCATCTGATCCCACGATTGCTGAACAATGGATCAACTCCATTGAAAAGATATTCTCCATCCTCCAATGCTCTGAAAAAGAGAAGGTTCTCCTGGCGGCTTATCGTATGGAGGGTGAAGCTGATCAATGGTGGACGTTGATCAAAAATACAAAGCCTGAGGAGGAGATCGAGGCTTTGAAATGGAAGGTATTCCAGAAGATGTTTTTCGATAAATATTTTCCACGCACCCTCCGTCTTAAGATGGAAAGGGACTTCCTTTCCCTCAAGCAGAAAGATGAGGAATCTGTGGGAGCGTACGAGGCAAACTTCACAAGGCTTGCACGATACGCTTCCGGCTTTGTTGTTACCCCCGAATGCAAGGTTGACCGCTTCTTTGGTGGGCTGAAGCCTAGCTTGCGGAAAGCATTAGCGATCCGTGACTTTGACAGCTATGAGGAAATTGTCCGATGTGCCCTCAAGGTTGAAATGGAGATCGGAGAATCACAGGGGTATCATGGGGACAAGAAGCGGAAGATGGACTTCAATGCTGGTGGTCCGATGGATAAATCCAACGGCGCTAAGAAATTCCAGCACCCCACTTGCCAAAAGTGTGGAAAGAAGCACCCTGAAAATTGCCTTAGGGGGACAAGAAAATGCTTCAAGTGTGGAAGAGAAGGGCACCTAGCTGTTAACTGTCAGCAAGAAGGACCCGCGGCTGCGACGGAGGGGAGGAACGCTCCGTTCGAACCTCAACGCGTTTTTCAATGCTTCAAATGCAACGAACCAGGTCATTTTGCGAATCAATGCCCTAATCCAAGGGTTATCGGAGGCAATCAACAACCTCCAAGACAGCAAGGAAGAGCTTTTGCCATCACTTCTGCCGAAGTGAACCCCGACAACGATGTGGTGACAGGTACGCTAGTTATTCATTCAAGAATAGCGAACGTACTTTTTGATTCAGGTTCTACGCATTCTTTTATATCTCAAAAGTTTAGTAGAACAATCCCTGCACCACCACAAATCATGGAAGTAAAGATGTCGGTGAGTACGGCGAATGGGGAAATCATTGCATCCCATGAGTATAAGTCCTCCCCTGTTATAATCTGTGGATTGAATTTCACGGAGAACCTCGTCATACTCCCTTTGGTGGAATTTGATGCAATTTTTGGCATGGATTGGCTTTCCTTATATAGAGCCAACATAAATTGTCGGGAGAGGTAAATCACACTCCATATGGAGAATCGACCCCCGATTCATTACAAGTGTCAGGAGGAAGATGAATCTCCTTTAGCTCCATCATCTCAAGCATGGATACTACTGCCTTATGAGCACACATATCTGGCTCAGATGATTGAGTCCAAGGAAGAAACCACCCTTGAAGAAATGCCTATTGTGAGGGAATTCGCTGAAGTATTTCCCGAGGAACTTCCTGGTCTTACTCCAAGAAGAAATGTTGAGTTCTCAATTGAACTTATTCCTGGGGCGCTACCAATATCCAAGACTCCATATAGAATGGCTGTGGTTGAGCTTGAAGAACTGAAGAAACAACTACAGGAGAATCTGGATAAAGGGTTTATACGCCCAAGTGCATCACCATGGGGTGCACCAGTCCTCTTCGTCAAGAAGAAGGATGGGTCAATGCGGCTTTGCATCGATTATCGTGAACTTAACAAAATCACGATAAAGAACAAGTATCCTCTCCCAAGAATCGATGACTTGTTTGATCAGATGCGTGGAGGACAATACTTCTCCAAGGTCGACTTGCGGTCGGGATATTATCAAGTAAGGGTGAAGAAGGAAGATATCCCCAAGACTGCTTTTCGTACAAGGTACGGGCACTATGAATTCATAGTAATGCCTTTTGGACTCACCAATGCTCCAGCAATATTCATGGACTTGATGAATAGGGTCTTTAGAGATTACCTAGATAAATTTGTGGTAGTCTTTATAGATGATATTCTAATATACTCCAAAACCAAGGAGGACCATGAGGAGCATTTAAGAACTGTACTGGAGACTTTGCGCAAGGAGAAGCTCTATGCCAAGTACAGCAAGTGTGAGTTCTGGTTAAAGGAGGTCTCATTCTTGGGCCATATCATCACAAGCAATGGGATATCTGTGGACCCCTCCAAAACAGATGCAATTGAGGGATGGCCGAGGCCAACATCGGTAACTGATATCCGTAGATTCTTGGGGTTAGCTGGATATTATCGACGATTTGTGAGAAACTTCTCACGATTGTCCAACCCTCTTACCAAGCTAACACGAAAGGGAGTAAAGTTTGCTTGGAGTGATGAATGCGAAGAAAGCTTCAAGGAGTTGAAAAGGAGGCTTATCACTGCACCTGTGCTCACTTTACCCGCAAGTGGGGAGCTTTTTGTGGTATTCAGTGATGCTTCGAAGAAGGGCTTAGGATGTTTGCTGATGCAGAATGATAAAGTGATATCCTATGCCTCAAGACAGTTGAAAATCCATGAGCGAAACTATCCAACGCTTGATCTGGAGTTGGCGGCGGTGATCTTTGCCTTGAAAATCTGGCGGCATTATCTCTATGGAGAGAAATGTGAGATATATACTGACCACAAGAGTCTTAAATATATATTCACACAGAAAGAGCTTAATATGCGCCAGAGAAGATGGATAGAGCTCATAAAGGATTATGACTGTTCAATACATTACCACCTTGGGAAGGCGAACAAGGTGGCGGATGCCCTAAGTAGAAAGGATCCAGCAATTCTATCAATGATGAGAATTGAGAAGGATCCAATCTTCTTAGACTTGATGAAGATGGACGTGGGAATCATAAAGAAGGGAACATCATCAATCCTTTCACAAATGATTGCTCAACCATCTCTTTTGAAAAGGTTAAAGGATGCTCAAAAGGATGATGCGAGAATCCAAGAAAAAGTGGAAGCTATCAAAAAGGGAAAATCCTCAGAGTTTAATGTTAATGAAGAAGGAATTGTGCAGTTTGGGAAAAGACTATGTGTCCCATCAAGTTCGGAGCTGAAGAAGTAACTTTTGGATGATGCACATAGTTCAAATTTCTCTATTCACCCAGGGAGCACAAAGATGTATCGAGATCTCCGAGAAAACTTTTGGTGGGATAATATGAAGAAGGAGATCGCCGAATATACATCAAAGTGCCTGGTGTGTCAGCAAGTGAAGGCAGAGAGGCAGAAGTCTAAGGGGATGATACAACCATTGCTCATACCAGAATGGAAATGGGAGAACATCACCATGGACTTCGTCACTGGACTTCCAAGGACATCCAAAAGCAACAATGCAATCTGGGTTATTGTGGATCGTCTTACAAAGACTGCACACTTCATTGCTATTCGAGAGGATTTCTCTTTGGATCAACTGGCACGGATATATATCAGGGAAGTGGTACGGTTGCATGGAGTACCACTATCTATTGTGTCTGACCGAGATCCAAGATTTACCTCTATGTTTTGGAAGAGTCTTTAACATGCTCTGAATACTGAACTGAACTTCAGTACAGCCTATCATCCTCAAACTGATGGCCAATCTGAGCGGACTATCCAAACAGTTGAGGATATGTTGAGAGCATGCTCAATGGACTTTAAAGGAGGATGGGATCAACATCTTCCTCTATTTGAGTTCTCTTATAATAATAGTTTCCACTCGAGCATCCAAATGGCACCATATGAAGCCCTGTATGGGAAAAGGTGTAGAACACCGCCATGTTGGGATGAGGTCGGTGAACGTAAGCTGCTCAGACCAGAAATGGTCGATGAAATGGTGGAGAAGGTGAAAACCATTCAGCAGCATATCAAGGCAGCCCAAAGTCGACAGAAGAGTTATGCAGATAATCGTCGACGAGACCTTGAGTTTAAAGTCGGAGACATGGTGTTTTTACGCATATCTCCGTGGAAGAAGGTCATGAGGTTTGGAAAGAATGGGAAGTTAATTCCAAGGTACATTGGCCCCTTTGAGATTCTTGATCGTGTTGGGGCTGTGGCCTATTGACTAGCACTTCCACCTGCTATGGCCAAGGTGCATGATGTCTTCCATGTATCCCTCTTAAGGAAGTACATACCAGACCCTTCACATGTACTCTCTTCTGAGGTGGTACAATTATAAGACGATCTTTCTTATGAGGAGAAACCAGTGAAGATCTTAGATCGTAGAGAAAAAGTTCTACGAAATAAGACAATGCCCCTCGTCAAGGTGTTGTGGAGAAACCACAAGTTTGAAGAAGCAACTTGGGAGTCGGAGGATATGATGAAGCTAAGTTACCCACATTTGTTTTAGTGTGGGAAAAGGAAAATTTCGAGGGCAAAATTTCTTAAGGGGGGAATGTTGTAACGACCCAAAATTTCATTAATGGAAAATCTCTCTTGATCCAGTTAAATGTTTCTTTATGAAAAATGTTTTTTTTATAAGATGTCAACTTCTTTAGTTTTATGTTAAGATTTGTGACCGTTACTTTTTTAGCCGTTGAACAGTGATCATCTGGGTAGTTTAAATATAAGGCTTTAACGAACCAATTTTCTACTCAGACAAAGGAAGCGATGGCCTCATCCAGTAGAATTGCCCCTTACGAAGCCCATTTGTCGGAGCTCGGAAAGGAGGTGGCGTCTTTGGGCTTTGCCCTTGACCAAGACCAAGCTGAGCTTCATCAAGTCAAGCTCGAACGTGATCGTCTACGGGAAAAATGGAAGTTGATAGAGATTACCACTCGAGCGATGTTATCCGAGAAACCCCAAGAGTCTGTCACCATCGCACACCTTACCCTTAGGTCTTATGCGGCTATTTTAAGGGGTTATGTAACAAATAAGTAGCACCATGTTCATGTACATTATTTTTTTATATAATAATGAATATAATTTCTAGTCATTTTTGATACTTTGTAATTAGTTTTTAAAGTACAAACGGTGTTTTTAGTTATTATTTAATTAAGAATTATATTTTATTAAATTAAAGGATTTTTGAATTAAATAATATTTTAATAAAATATTATTATTAATATTAAATTAATTTTTATTAAATATAAATGATCTTATAATTTTATTAATGCAATTAAAATTTTTATTAAGGTTTGAAAGCCATTTCTGTCAAAACCCGTGAATTTTTTTATAAATGTCGGTTTTTATTTTAAAAGTGAAAATTCAAATATTTAGAAAATTATTTAGATAAAATAAATATTATTTTTGGAATCAGGACGTCGAAATTATCCAACGGTGAATTTTTCATAATTTTCTGAGACAGTCAAATTTTTGGGTAAATATTAAATACCATTTAAATATATAATGTGTTTTATGACATCATAATGACCCAATGGTGATGTAATAAAATACCATAATCCTTATGTTCGGCCAATATATGTTTTATCATTAAAATAATGAGGTTTTGGGATTGTTTGACACACTTTTCAAAGCATTAATGGAGCCCTCAAGACTTATTCAACACTTTGCCTTTTTATATTAATTTCCATGGGAGTGTGACTCACCTCCACATAAGCAACCCTAATTTTTTAATAAGTTCGGACCTTGGACTTGTAAAATATTGTTTTCCTCTTTCCTTTTCCATAAACCATGGTCTAATACCATGGGATGGTTTGTGGTTTGGATTATTTTAATATAAGGGGTCCCAAACCTGAATAATAAAGAATTCTCTCACCTTTCCTATATAAACCCACCCAAGCTCCCACTTCCTCCTCACCCAAAGCCCTTGAAGTTCGTCCAACCTCTGCCCTACTCTCTCTAGAATCCTCTCAAGGTGCCCCAAGCTCCCAAGAATCCTCTCACAAGCCTCTCTCTAGCCTTTGGAAGCACACTTCCAAGTAAGGGTTTTTCTTCCTTTCTCATTTTTGTCAATTTTCTTTAAGTTGTATTGCCCTTTTAATTTCATTTATGAATGTTGGGGTATGGTTTCGCACCTCTCCCATACTGCCCTCTTATTGTTTGAATGATGGGAGACCCCTTTCTCTCTCATTAAATGCCTCTCATGTACACCCGTTACTATGCCGAAATTCCGAAAGGAACCTTTTTCTCCTCTTTTATATTCAAGCAATACTATTGTATCATGAATATAAATTCCTTTTCAATTGTTGGGACATGTATCTATATGACCTTCTTACTGTCCATTACATGTAAATATGATGAGGAACCCCTTTCTCTCTCATCAGCCTTTTTATGAATTCTTATGTCACGCCGTTACGCTGCCGAAATCACACCGATTTTCTAAGCCAATATCATTGTGTAGTGAATACCATGCCCATTTCTCCATCAAGGGTATTCACCTTTACGCACATTTAATTATTGATTGTAAAGTTTCATGTATGAATTCCACATTCCTTTATCGTGGAAGAAATGATTATGTTTTATGAATCCATGTTTTATGATCCATGTGGCACACTTATGCATGAAATGAAATGTTTAAGAAGGGTGCGCCCTTTATAGCGCTCCAATGCATTGGGTAAAGTATAGTATCATGATACTTCATGTGCAATGAGTTTTGACTCATGCTAATTCAAGTGAAACGAGGGTTTACTCGTGCTTCAAGTGCAATGAGGGTTTACTCATGCTCCATGTGCAATGAGCCTTGGCTCATGCTAATTCAATGTTAAGTGTTGTTGCCACATTCCCATGTTATGATTATCATGCTTTATCATGCCTTTATGTTCATGTTTCTCTTATGCTCTATTGATATGCCTATTGACTAACATGTATTGTACTCCTCATGTTATTAATTGTGTACTCCCTTACTGGGCTTTATAGCTCACCCTTTTCTTATGCATGTCCTCAGGTTATCCCTTGCAATGCTAAGTACGAAGGAATGTAGTGGTCATGTAAAGGAAGTTTTCAATAAGGATGTTGTATTTCAAGTTTAAAGTTTTTATGTAATGATTCTAAGCCCCAAATACACTAAACCTCTCGATCTTCTTTGTTGTATCAAGTGAATTTTTATGTAATAAAGCATGTTTACGTTGTAATAAAAAGCAGGGTTGTCATAAAAACAGTTCTCTCTTAATGGTGGAAAACGGGAGATGTTAGAAGGAAATAAATCAGTAAACTCGAAGACAACTGAAGGTAGATCACAACTCAAATAATCCCAATCTATATCAAAATCCAATACTAATAACACATTACCCTTATCTATATTTTATGGTTGATCTCTACTCGACCTTGGGTCCCATTATCCATGAAATAAAAGACACACCCAACAAGACGTAGTAAGGTATACATGATAGAGATAAAAATAAATATTTGATTTATTATCAATGAGCCCATCCATCCCCAATATAACATCATGATATTTCAGTTCATGTTCTGAAAAATCTACGCCAGATCGACATTAGATAGAGATAAGTCACAAGAAGGACAATGGAGACCATTCTCTATTTTTATACTGAGGGGTGTAGTAGTATCCACATCACAAGAAAAAAGATCTAGAGGAATATTAATCATAGTAACAATACAGGTTTAAAATAAATGATTGAGTTTAACTAGTATAAAATTTTAGAGTCACTAATGAAGAAGCTATAATAATGGTACCACTCATAGTGGCTCGACCCGCATCTTCTTCCTCTAGAGACACTTACTCGGCATGATGTATCATTATTCTTGATGCTTGTGGATGGATCCTTTTTTTACATGAATCATCTAATTGGACGATGGTTTTAGGTGGATCTGATGATCCTATTCCACTATATAGAGTATAAAATTTATGACATAATCTTTATAAGTGTCCTAAAGGTCGATTTGAGCTACATTTCTTCGGTGACGAAGTGAAACCCCTCATAAAATTTCCCGCCTTTCCATACTAATATAAAATAAATAGACATCCACCCAGTTCTTTAAGAGGTTTGGAATGAACGTATCAGCTAGAACTTCCTTGTGAATCATCATGTTTCATTTTTCTATGAAGGAACTCACACTACCACTTGGAGATAAAGAAACTCCGGATAACTCTAAATTTCTATTCAGGTCCATGATGATCATCGTCACCCCATCTAGTACATCAGCATAAGTGGGTAGATTTAGAAATAAAAACTGAAAAAAATATCAGATCAAAGTCCAAATTAGGACCATAAAAGACTTCATTCTCTAATTATATATACTCTAAGTCGAAAACTACAAAATTTCAACAAATTGATATGAATACTTTGTCATCCTATTGTCTTCTTTATCTTATACGAAATACTCAATCGCCTTTCAAAATAGGATAGGCTCTAAATAAAACTAGTCAGTGAAAATAACCTAGAAGTATTTCCACCCAAACCCCTAATATTTATTCTCCATCTCCATCGTATTCCATTGTATCCTGCACGGTTCTTCCTTTATAAAGGTAGAACAATTTACCTTTATCTCATCAAGTGTTTCCAAGAACTCAAACATATGTTCTATATTTCTTAACCATTCCTCGGCATGTTCTTGAATAATGGAGCCTTTGAAAAATAGTTTCCTATAGAGAAGTAACTATTGAGAGAAATTTCATAGAACAACCCTATAAGGATCCACATTTGGATCCAGAATGGGAATTCAAGGTTGTTTTTGTATAATAGCTTGGATAGTTTGCATTAAATCCTCATCTATATTTGGGTCCACTGGAAGACCATATCATTGTGCTTTAGTAGTAGATTCCTCTTTGATTTGGTCTGTGCGTCTTCTTGGAGTCATTCTACTACAAAACATCAATGGGAAATAATTAATTCATAAGACAATCACTCAACTTTGAAACAAGGACAATTATTCCCAATATATGGAACAATGTGATTTGGATTTACTCTATCCAAAAAACTATAAGGAAAATATTATAAATATTCCAAAATGCATCCTTCCCTAACAACCCCAAGAGACTTAGGGTACATATTTGTGAGAGTTGGAAAGAAACTAAATCAAAACTACAACTTGAGTCCCAAAAATATTTCAACAACATAATGAAATTGAGAAACAAGTTCAATAGAATCCTTTGATACCATTTTCTAAGAAACTATCCATGGAACACTGGAAACCATAAAACCAAGCCAACCCTATCGTTATCCTAAAGGGTGTCCTATATCCCCAAGGGTTGGTGACTATAACATGGATTTATAAAATTTAATGTTGGAATTTATTTTCCCACAATAATTATAGAAGTAAAAAAAAATGAAATTCAACATTCATAACAAAAGAAACTCCACCATTCATAAAGTAACAGAACACAATAGGGAATAATAAATCCAAAAACACTACAACCCAAGTATCACAATAGTGGAAGACACCCCATGTACACAAGGAAACAACTCACCATGTCAAATGATCAATATTTATATACAGCTCCAAGATATCATTTCCTATTTCTTGACCGTGAAATTAGATAATCGACAAACACCCAAAGGCACAAGTCGGGTGTGCGATGAAAAACCCAATAGTGTCTCACCAAGGATTACATAGTTTATTCCATTAATAGATTATCCAAATTAATTATTACAATTTTTAAAATATATTGGTTTGGAATGTTCCAATCATCTTTAAACTTATGATGTTATAGAAATCAAATCATGGAAGAAATACTTCAAAAAATGGCTTTATATGTGATAGAATAATTCTATAATGATTATTATATAAAATATTTTATATAAATTTAAAAGTATTGTAAATCAGTTTTAAAACATTGAAATACAATTATATCCAAAAAAATAACAACAAAGAATCATGGTTATCTTCAATATCGATATGAAAGATTCTAGATATATGACTTCTCACTCTCTAAGTGATCTCGTCAATATGTGAATACACATGTCCCCCTAAAAATAAAAAAATGAAACTTATCACCATCCCATCCAGGATGTGACCCGTTGTATGTGTGTTTTAGAACATCGCAATAAAGTAGAGTGTGTCCAAATAACTCACCAACTACCTAATTTTTTCATGTTCTGTAAAAAATAAAGGATGATAAATTTATTTTACGAATGATTAAAATAAAATTATATCCCATTATTTCATTTTAGGTCAAATTTTCCCTTTAAAACCAAAAATAGATTTTAATTAAATATAATCCTATTTATAAGTAGAAAACCAATAGGTTCTATCAAAATAATTTTCGTCCATTTTCATTAGGTTAAAATCTATTCAAAACCAACAAAATCAATTTCAAAATTCATTTTGATAATTAAATTCAACAATATAATTGAAATCATTTTAATAAGAACTCCAATTTATGTTATAAAATTTAAATCATGAAATTTCAATAAACACATCTTAATTTAATGTAATTGGGGGTTTTCCCACTTGTCATGCCGAAAAAATTTCAATTATACCAATTCAATAGAATTTAATTTTATCATTTAATAAATTGAGGGAATGTTTGAGAAATTTATTTTAAATCAAAAATTGAAATAAATCATTAAAATTCAATGTTAATAATTTTGGATAAACAATACAGAATCACCGTCCATTTCACAAAACTCAACATTCACAATGACACCCATCAATGAGAAAAATGGTGTAGAATACCTTGAAACCCAATCTAGAAACAAGATACAACATTACAGAGAAAATATCCATAAAATTCAGGATTATCTATTGAAATTTTAATGGAGGGGAAAGATATAAATTGGAAGAATGAAGGAAATTGATTACAATTGAATCACACAACAAGTGAAATGATGATCGAACATTAAAAGAAGTTATCTTGAAGGTTCATAGGGCTTCATGATCTAACGAGGAAGGTTTTGGGATGAGGGAGATGAAACTAGATCAGAGGAGAAAAGACAATTTCAGCTCTATTGCATGTTTAAAAAAAATTAAGGGTATTAGATGACATTGAATACCATCTCACATCGTGAAATATTGTGTTCTATAGAGACGAACAACATAAGTCCTCAAAATAAAAATAGATTAGCCGAATTAAAAACTGATATATAATTCATTCATGTCTTGTAAATTCTAGTCATGATATGAAGCCTTACATGGTGTGAATCTCATCATGACATGAACCTTATCACAGTATGCACTTAGTGACCATTACAGATCGTGTAACCAAGATACATGACATGTAACTCTCTAGAAGCATTTAAAAAATGATAGTTAAAGGTGAGCGTCCAAAAAATATATGACTTCACAATGATTGGTATCTTCCCAATTCGTTTTCAACACTAACTAGTGAGTGAAAAGGAAAAACCTCAATAAGGTTGATGACCTACCTATCTGATAGTTAACAGGACGTTACAAGAGGTTCCATTGATGATAGGGGAACTAGTGGAATAATTCACCATATATTTACATTAAAGAACATGATAATGGTTCTTCCATTCTTCCACATATATTTATGATCCCTATGAACCCTTTATCCACACATGAAACAAACTCTTATTCCATTTTGAAAGTATTTGGTTGTTTTCTTCCAAAATCATCACATATTAGAAATCATATATTCTCTATCATCTTATTGGACACATTTATTTTTCCTTCATGCCCATTCGACATCTTATTTTCTTGATTTCCCTTGATGTAATAATATGTAGATACTATTTTATATATCTTGATGGAAAACAATACTATATCAACAAATGATGAAAATGTTTTACAAACCATTTCCCTTAAGAGAAATGTCTTAGTCGCATCCTGGAAAGGTTTAATCATTAATTACAAATTATGTATGTAGTATGTAGCATGCCATGATAATATGGTAATGATAGTGACACATTGTACAATACTTTTTCCATTTTTATTCTTTAAATGGAAGAACCACCTCCCCATATCATTGTATTTCCATTTATGAATGTATTTTGTTAAAAATATCAATTTTAATGGTCTATATTCTAAGCATCATGTTTATCAGCCTATTTTATGTTCTATATCTATGATTATAGTATGTAAACATCTTCCTTCAAAACATATACACCGATATTAAAATTTTACCTTCCTTTAAATCCCAAGGAAAAAAATTATCATTTAAAGGGATGTAGTCCATTATTCAACTAACAATAGATTAGTAGTTCCACAAAATGAATGGGGATTTTTTCCCATGAATTTGTACAACATTGGTGAATTGTTCCATGAAAATATAGGTTACACTATATGGGTAAGGTTATTCATAATTACCATAACTAACATCCCTAATATGGACATGATTTTCTCATCCATAACACCAGATTTATTGTAACACCCCATGCTTCCACTGTACACTTCTCTTTGAATAATACAATAGAGTGTGTTGTATGCAACTTCGAGTTATAACACACACCACAACCAATCAAACTAGACGTTATGAATAGTAAAACCCAATTTTGGAAATTCAATAAATTTTAACTTTCAAAATGGACATCATTTTTGGATTCAAAATTTCTAAAATATATTATGGTGATGTTTTGGTATTTTTCTGAAAACATTCAATTTTGATGAATAGTGAAAAAACATTTAGTTATAGTTTAAAACCGTATTTTTAATTAAATTAAAATTTATTTTATTTAAATTTAATTAAGGTAAAAATAGACACATAATACCTATATAATTTCAATTTAATTCATTGGAGTTAGTTTAGAATAATTTTAGTTACATAAAAATTTTATGGAATTTTTCACCGTCTTTTACCCACCTCCTAGTAGAATTTGGAAATTCACATAAAACAAAATTTTTCCTCTTCTGTGAGTGGAATTTCAAAAATCCGAGAGGAATGGTTAATATCAAGGAGAAATATGTGGTTCAATAAGATAAAAATAATTTCTGTGAATAGTAACTTTTTACATTTATTTACCATTGTTAAAAGTAAATATGGTAATTAAGGGTAAAAATGATATTAATATTACCATAACACATGTCCTAATTCTATTGGACAATTGTATCTTGACCAGAAACATCCTTAGGAATAAAATATTTTCATTTATGTCCACTTGGATTGGATTAGGACATTTATTATTATTAAATTCAATGAAGAGTTAAAAGAGTAAAAATCAATGTTTAGTAACTAAATTTTTTTAATATTGTGTTATAAATAAGATAAATTAGATTATAAATATTAATTATAAATCTAAAAATATTTCCTACGTAATGGTATTTTATTTATAATTTTTATAAATTAAATTATTTAATTTATTTGTGACAGAATTGTGATACAATAATTACCTAATTAATGAAATATTAAAATAATTGATATCATAAATATCAAAATAAATGTAATTTGATACTTTTTAAGAGTTACACTAATTTTCTAGGTTAATATGAAATATTAGGATTAGTTATATAAATTTTTTCGAAGTAATAATTCTATTATTAAATTATCAAAATCAAAATACCCAATAGTGTGAAAATTGACATAAAAGTTTTTTTAAAACAAATATTATATTATTAATTGATATTTTAATCCGAAAAATCTATTGTTCGGTAAAATGACTTATATAATGATAGTTGTATCATTAATGGACCACTTTCAGGCCTCTTGGTGATATATAGTATGTTTATTAACTATATAATATAAAAATACAACGAGACATGATAAATGGAAAACAATTTAACTAAGAGTTAAATATATATAATAAGGTTAATACAGTTACCCAAACCTATCTAAAATCTATTTTATTAAAGGATTTAGACCCATTCCCACCTTAAATTTAAAAAATATACTTTTATGCCATTATATACCGAATATTAATTTGTTATAAAATAACATTTCTCGCTTTTCCAAAGGTGCCCCTCACCCCTCTTATAAAAGGGCACTCCCGGTTATCTCTAATTCACACCTTCAAATACATTTTTTTCTCGGCCAAACACTGACACAATATTCTCCCAACTTCCCTCAATTCAACCTAGAGTACTTAGATTTATCATAAATACAACCTAAGGAGCCCTTTTAATCAAATCAAAAGAAAGAACCTAAAGAGGAGGTAATGTTTTCACCACCCTCTTTCAAGTTCCTTTCTTCTTCAACTTCTTCTTTAATTGTTATTTACATTATAAAATAATCACTCCAGTATATTTTATATATATTCTTGTCATTATAAATATGGTACAACCATATTCAGTATTCTATCCATCCTTTGAATGACATGTCACCATACGTGCGTGCGTACGGCCTACCGTCTCCACGTGGTGGTGTAATTGTTATTCAATACATTATTATTTTGATGGGTATATTAATGATGTGTAATTCATGTAAATAATAAATATAACATGATAATGATTCTGTATATATGATATACCATCAAATTATATATTATTTTAATATCAAAAGAATGATATTATCGATCATGTATACGTATTGATTACCGTCTCCATGAACACGATGAGATTCATTCCCCATCGTATCCATTCAAGAATAAATTTCATTTGTTGATTAAAAATAATTTTTAAAGATGATATCATTATGAATATGAAGAATATACATCCCATCCATAACAAATATGGCTCACATAACAAATAATATAAAGGAAAACTAATCCATTAACACCCGAAACGATGATAATACTAAGATATTATTAACAAATCAATGTTAAAAGATCATATATAATATCATATTAATGTATATGATTCTTGTATAATTTAATAAAAATTATTTCACCAATATACAAGAGGTTTACCTACCCCCAACCAAGAAAAAGAACAAGGTAAGTGTTTATTTCACAATCTCTTCATTATCTGAGGTTGTCTATACGTAATTATCTACTCTGTCCTCTTTATTATCGAAATCAAGGTTTCTGAAAAATTTATTTCAAAACATTTTTGCTATTTTAAAAAATTTGGGTTAATTTCATATATACCCTTGTTTGAATTTTTAAAATAATCTTATAAAGGAATCTTTCCATCGTTTTCCAAACAAGGTCCATTTTTACCTTTTCGACAGAATTAAGGTAAGAATGTCTTTTTAACTTATACGGAAGGTGTGGCTATTTTCCACCGTTATAAAATCGTCAAAGCTTAATATACAATATTATAAGAATATTTTCATAGTAAATGTTTTATTTTTGTATTATGTGGCTTTTAAATGATTTCAATAATAAAAAAAATATTTCTCTCAAATAGTTTTGATTTCATCTATGTCAACAACCTTTGATGAATTTTAAGCTTATTTGATGTTTATTTATTATGATAAAAAACATCCACAATGTATTGATGGTTTTTTGATATGTTTGACTGTGGATGTATTATTTTTATACCATTCATGGTTTATGGATAATGTATTGACATTTCGTATGCTAGTTTTAATACGAATGTTTATGTTATGTTTAAACATATTAATATGAGGAATGCATTGGACTTAATAAGTGACGGGTGGAGCCCGCTATAACTCCTCGTTGCATCGGTAGGTCTCATGAGACAAACTAGTGTCTTGGCACATGGCCTTGACAAAATATTATTTGTAGTCTTGGCACAAGGCATTGACTATGTGGTTATGATAGTCTGGCATTACACATTCCATCATTATGAAAGTGGTTATTGATATTGTATGTAATTATTCGACTAGTAGAATATCCATGTGAAAAAGTAAATTGAATTATTTCAATTTATTTTTCCATATTATTTTGAAGATCAAGTATAAAAGGATTTTGTTTTAGTTATACATTGCCTTAAATGTTTATGATTATTTATGAATGTTTCCTCTATATTATTATCCTTTTTGGGCATCTCAGCTCACCCCTTTCGATGTTTTATTTTATCCAGGATGTGAAGAAGTATTTTATAAATGTCTTGAAGGGATAGTATGAGGGGATATGAGTGTGGACTATGGAGACTATGTTGTTGTAGTTTTCATTTTATGATGAAATGTAAACTTTATGAAAGTATCTAGTGATTCCAAAGCTACTAAACTAATCGGTCTTTCGAGACATGATCTTTTGTGATCATGCCAACGTTATGTAATAATGCACCGACTTTTGGTAACTGTGGTAAAGACATTGTAGTTTGTATCATAAGAAGTTTAGTACAAACCTTGGAAAATAGATTTTAGATAAACTCTGATTAGATCACATAGACCTAAGATGGACTTTTAGGATTAGTATAGAATAACTTCCTAGAATGTTGGTATTGTAGAAATTTTTTCAGTTTTCCAAGAAATACATCCCTGTCTAGATACGAGCAGGTTGAGGATGCTCTAGAACAGAATTACCTAGGGGTAAAACCCAAAAACACCGCTTTGAGCTAGACTCGAATGAGAACTGGTGCACGAAAACGGGCCTTGCTCCACTCTTGGTTACGACACTCTTGGGGGATATGCTTAGGATAATTTCCAATTTCTTTACAAACCATTATTAAGGGTTTATGAGTATATACTTCCTCAAAGAAAACATTTTTATGATTATGGATTATTCACATAAACTTTTCATTTTATGTTAAGTGTTTTACAATTTTGGACTTATGTATCACGATTCATAAACTAATATAGTGTATGCCATTGAATAGATATGGGGCCTAGTGGATGAAATTTAAACTGTATCAATGCACTCACTCCATGTAGGGATTTCCCTACTATTCATGATAATTATAGTGGAGCTGGTGATGCAGCTGGGGCTGATTAGCTATTCACCATACTGGGACAACTCACTCAGGTTATGAATAATAACCTTACCTGTATAGAGCACCATGATCTACAGCGTGGAGCATCAATGGTCGGCCACTTCATGAAAAAAAACACCAACATTCAATGGGAGTACAAATCCCTTAGTAGCTGAGCAATGGATAAATTCCTTAGAGAAAATATTACATGCCTTTGGGAGTAGTGAAAGGGAAAAAGTTATCATGGAAGTTTACCACCTCACTGGTGATGCTGATCAATGGTGGTCATTGATTCAAAACACAAAATAAGACGATGAAGTATCAAATATGGAATAGAGGGAGTTCAACGATTTTTTCATAGAAAAATTTTTTCCTTGTGACCATCGAGAAGATTTGGAAAGGCAATTTCTGAGTCTGATACAAAAGGAGGATGAGAATTTCACAAAGTCTAAGGCTAACTTTACAAGGATAGCAAGGTATTCTAGAGATTATATACATAACCAAAGAAGTAATATTGATCGTTTATTTGATGGATTAAAACCATTTATTCTTCGAGCATTAGATTCACAATCCTTCTCATCATACGATGATATTGTATCATGTGCTATGAATATAGAAAAATAATTCTCTATCTCTTACGACATTAAAGAAAAGCAAGGAAAGAAGAGATCTGTTGATCACTCTGGAAATATAAATAAAGGAAAGAAGGGAAATGTTTATTATCCATCCTTTAATAAATGCGGGATGAAACACCCTGGTACTTGCTTGAATGGAATGGGAGTCTATTACAAGTGTGGTGAAAAAGGCCACCAAGCTCGTGATTGCAAGGTGAAGAAAGAAGATATTGATGTTCAATGCTACAAATGCAAGGAGATTGAACATTATGAAAATGAATATCCTAAGCATCAGGGGAACATACTTTAAAAAAGGACAAGGGATCTAGGACAAGCTTATGTTATTGCTACTGCTGAGGTAGAAGCTTCGAAAGACGTGGTGGAAGGTAATTTAATGGATTCCTCATGTTTAGAAAATGCATTATTTTATTCTAGATCATTACAATGTTTCATATCTTCCCAGTCTTCTATGAAAATTAGATATTTCCAATTTGATTTAACAAGGAAGTTTTCAGTTAAAACTCCTAAGGAAAGTATCACTGCAACAATGTTTTGTGAATCAATCCCCAATAGAGCACATAAATGTTCTTTATCTGCTGATCTCATCGTCATACCTATGATTGAGTTTGATACAATCCTCAGAATGGATTGGATTTCAGACCATGATGTGATGATTTATTACAAGAAGAAGGATGTTACAATTTTTTATGACAATGATAAAGAACACCTTATCTTTAGAGCAGAATCGTCACCACATGATTCTTACCTAGATCCACCCCTAGTAGCTCAACTAAATTCAATTATTGGGGAGGAAGAAAATGAAATAACTGTGGGTAAGGAAAGTAATGTTCAAATAGAGGATGTACCTGTTGTGAGATAATATGATGATGTGTTTACAGAATATTTACCTGGACATCCTCCAAAATGAGAAATTGAGTTTTCCATTGATTTAATTCCCATGTCAAGGCCCATAGTGAAGACCACTTATATAATGTCCACTATGGAATTAGTGGAACTAAATAAATAACTAGAGAAATTGAGTAATAAGGGATTTATTCACCCTAGTTTTTCTCCATGGGAATCCCAAATCCTTTTTGTTAAGAAGAAAGATGGATCTATGAGGTTGTGTATCGACTACAGGGAGATCAATGATATAACAATAAATAACAAGTATCTCCTATCTTGCATTGATGATTTATTTGACCAACTGCATGGAGCTCAATAATTTTCAAAGATAGAACTTCGATCTGGATACCATCAGTTGTGTGTGATGAAGGAAGACATTCTGAAAACAACATTTCGAACTAGGTACGGGAATTACGAGTTTACAGTAATGACTTTTGGGCTCACTAATGCACCCTCTGTTTTCATGGATTTAATTAATATAGTTTTCCAGGAATATCCCGATGATTTTTTATTGGTATTTATTTATGATATCTTGGTATATTCCAAAATCTAGGAAGACGATGAAAATCAATTGCGCATTATCCTGAAGACTCTTAGAAGACATGAATTATATGGGAAGTTTAGCAAGTGTGAATTCTAGCTTCACGAGATCTCATTTCTTGGCCATATTGTCTCCAAATATGGAATCATTGTTGATCCTTCAAAGACCAAGGCAATCCAGGAATGGTCAGCACTGACGAGTATAACTGAGGTACACAGATTTATTGGTTTAGCAGGTTATTATCAACATTTCTTCAAGAATATTGCCCGATTGGCTAACCCATTATCGAAGCTCACACATAAAGCGGTTAAATTTTTTTGGACAAAATATTGTGAAGAATTTTTTGAAGAAATGAAGAGAAGATTAGTCAATTATCCTATATTGACTCTACCATCGGGGAATGATGGGTTTGTTATTTATAGTGATGCATCGAAGAAAGGACTTGGTTGTGACCTTATATAGAATGATAGAGTTATAGCCTATGCATCATGACAACTGAAAATTAATGAGCAAAACTATCCTACTCATAATCTTCAGTTATATGCTGTAATCTTTTCTTTGATGAAATGGATACATTATCTCTATGGTGAAAATTGTTAGATTTATATTGATCACAAGAGTTTGAAGTATATTATATCACAGAAAGAACTCAACATGAGGCAAAAGAGATGGCTTGAACTACTAATGGATTATGATTTCATGATACACTACCACCAAGGGAAGGAAAATAAGGTGGCAGATGCTTTAATTAGAATGGATCATGGATATTTGAACAAGATGAGAGTTGAAAAGGGTCCTATATACATGGATCTAGTAAATATGGATATGTGAATCACCATGGAAGTTGAAACATCAATGATTTTTCAAATGGTTTTCAAACTATCTTTACTAGAAAGGATAATGTGTTCTTAAACTGATGATGAAGAGTTTAAAACGAGCATTAAATCTGTCAATGATGAGATATTGAGTGAATTTGTGTTTGAATATGGAATTTCGAAATTTGGGAAGAGACTTTTTGTTCCCAATATACATGATCCAAAAAGGGAAATGTTGGACGATTTTCATAGTTCCACTTTCTCTATACACCCTGGGAGCACCAAAATGTATAGAGATTTAAAGGAACATTTTTGGTGGGATAACATGAAGAGGGAGATTGCTAATTTTGTATCAAAATGTATGGTTGGTCAACAAGTGAAAGCTGGAAGGCAACAACATGGAGGAGTCATGAAACCGCTTCCCATACCTAAGTGGAAATTGGATAATATCATGATGGACTTTGTCATGGGACTACCAAAGACTCCTAGAAGGAACAATGCAATATTGGTCATTTTTGATCATCATACCAAGTCACCACATTTTATTGATATAAGAGAAGATCTACCACATTAACATCTATAAAGACTATATATTAATGAAGTTGTGAGACTTCATGGAGTACCCCTATTGGTTGTTTCTGATCATGATCCCCATTTTACATCAAGATTATAAAAGATTCTTCTGAAGGCCTTTGATACTGAACTTTGTTTGAGCACGGTCTACCACCCTGAAACAGATGGAAAATCAGAACAGACTATTCAAACCTTTGAGGACATGTTGAGATCCTGTTCACCTGACTTTCAGGGTATGTGGGATCAATATTTACCTCTGGTAGAATTTTCCTATAACAATAGCTTCAATTAAAGTATTCAGATGACACCATATAAAGCGTTATATGGATAGAGATGTCACACACCCACCTATTGGGATGATTTTGGGGAATGAAAACTCATAGGCTCTGAACTAGTCGAGGAAACTATGGAAATGGTAAAGGTAAACCAAAACAACATCAAAGCAACTCAAAGTAGGCAGAAGAGCATTGCTGACAACCGAAGGAAGGATTTGGAATTTCAGGTAGGAGATCTTGTTTTCTTGAAGGTATCTCCATTGAAATGAGTTATACATTTTGGAAAGAAATGTAAATTGAGTCCCAAGTATATAGGACCTTTCGAAATTCTAGAACGAATTGGGGTTGTAACTTACCATTTGGAAATGCTGCCAAGTCTCTCTAAAGTTCATGATGTGTTCCACGTATCACTGTTGAGAAAATACATTTATGACCCAATGCATGTACTTTCTTACGAGGAATTATAACTGGAACCTGATCTATCTTATTGCGAAGAGCCTTTCAAGATTCTTGATACAAGAGAACAATTTCTAAGAAATTGGATGACTTGTCTGTTAAAAGTCCAATGGAGAAACAATAAAATCGAAGAGGAAACGTGGGAACCTGAGGAATTATTAATGAAGAATCACTCGTGTCTTTTCATGAGGTATTATTCTAGAAATTCTATGGATGAAATTATTTGAAGGAGGGGATAATGTAACACACAAAGATTCCACGGTACACTTCTTTTTTATTAATACAATAGTGTGTGTTGTACGCAACTTCGAGTTCTAACACACACCACATCAATCAAACTAGACGTTATGAATAGTAATACCCACCTTTTGAAATTATATAAATTTTATCATTCAAAATGGACTTCATTTTTGGATTCAGAATATCGAAATTATCCTAAGGTGATTTTTTGGTATTTTTCTGAAAAAATTCAATTTTTTATGAATTGTGTAAAAACCACTGAGTTATAGTTAAAAACAAAATTTTTATTGAAATAATTATTTATTTTATTGAAATTTAATTAATGTAAAAGTAGATACATAATACCTATATATGTTCAATGTAATTCATTGGAGTTAGTTTAGAATAATTTTAGATATATAAACATTTTATGGAACTTTTCACCGTCTTTTACCCACCTCTTAGAAGAATTTTGAAATTCACATAAAACATAATGTTTTTGCATCTGTGAGTGGAATTTCTAACATCTGAGAGACATGGTTAATATAAAAGAGTAAAATTTGGAACAATAAGATAAAAAATATTTTTGGTTATTAGTAACTTTTTACTTTTATTTAACACGGTAAAAAGTAAATCGGTTAATTAAGGGTAAAATGATATTAATATTACCCTAACACATGTCCTAATTATATTGGACAAGTGTATCTAGACCAAAAACTACCTTATGAATAAAATATTATCATTTAGGTCCACATGGATTATATTAGGAAATTTATTATTATTTAATTCAATGAAGAGTTAAAAGAGTTAAAATCAATGTTTAATAACAAAAACATTATTAATATAAGGTTATACAATAGATAAATTAGATTATAAATATTCATTTGAAAGATAAATTTATTTCTTACATGTTCGTATTTCATTTATAATTTTTAGATACTAATTTATTTAATAAATTTATGACACAATGGTGATGCACTATTTACCTAATTAATGAAATATTAAAATAATTGATATTATTAATATCGAAAAAATGTAATTTGAGACTATTTATGAATCAAACAAATTTTATAGATTAATATGACATATTAGTATTGGTTATATAAATATTTTTTGAAATAATAATGTTTTTATTAAATTATCAAAAACAAAATACACAATAGTGTAAAAATTGACATAAAAAGAGTTTTTAAAACATATATTATTTTATTAATTGATATTATATTCTTAAAAATCTATGGTTCAGCAAAAAAATATATATAATGATAGGTGTGTCATTAATGGACCACTTGGGGGTCTCTTTGTGGTATATAGAATGTTTATTATTTATATAATATAAAAATTCAAAGAGACGTGGTAAATGTCAAACTATTTAACAAAAAATTAAATATAAATGATAAGGTTAATATAGTGACCCAAACCTGTTTAAAATCTATTGTATGAAATGATTTAGACCCATCCCCACCTTAAACTTTAAAGAATCCACTTTTTAGCCATTAGAATCCGAATTTGAATTTATTATAAAATAATATTTCTAGAATTTCCAAAGGTGCCCCTCACCCCTCTTATAAAATGGCACTCACACTTCACTCCAATTCACACCTTCAATGCCTTTTTTCTCGGCTAACCCTTGCCCAAATATTTCTTGAAATTACCTCAATTAAGCATAGAGGCCTTAGTTTTATCAGAAAGCAATCCTAAGGAGCTCGTTTGATCAAATCAAAAGGAAGAACCCGAAGAGGAGGTAATGTTTTCACCACCATCTTTCAAGTTCCTTTATTCTTCAACCTTTTCTTTCTTTGTTATTTAAATTCTAAAAAAATAACTCCAGTATATTTTATATAATGTGATGTTATTATAATTATTGTACAACCATATTCAGTATTCTATCCATCCTTTTAATGAAATTCCACCATACGTGAGTACATATGGCCTACCGTCTCCACGTCGTGGTGTAATTGTTATTCAATACATTATTATTTGGATGTGTATAATAATGATGTGTAATTAATGTCAATAATAAATATAACATGATAATTATTCTGTATATATTATATAACATCTAATTATATATTATTTTAATATCAAAAGAATGATATTGTCGCTCGTGTGTACGTACAGATTACTGTCTCCACGAACGCGATGAGATTCATTCCCCATTATATCCATTGAAGGAAAATTTCATTTGTTGATTAAAAATAATTTATAGAGACATGATAACATTCTAGATAAGAATAATAAACCTCCCATCCATAACAAATATGTCTCTAAAAACTAATAATATAATGGAAAACAAATCTGTTAACACCTAAAATGATGATAATACTAAGATATTATTAACAAATCAATGTTAAAATATCATATATGATATCATATTAATGTATATGATTCTTGTATAATTTTATAACAATTATTTCACCATTATACAGGAGATTAACCTACCATCATCCAAGGAAAAGTACATGGTAAGGTTTTATTTCACAATATCTTCATTATCCGAGGTTGTTTAAACGTAATTATCTACTAGGACCTCTTAATCATCCACATCCATGTTTCCTAAAAATGTATTTCAAAAAATTATTACTATTTTACCGAATATGGGTTAAAGTCATATATAACCTTGTTTGACTTTTTATAAGATGTTTATAAAGGAATCATTCCGTCGTTTTCCAAGGAAGGTCATTTTTATCCTTTTCAATAGAATTAAAGTATGAATGTCTTTTAACTTATACGGCGGGTGTGGCTATTTTCCACCATTATAAAATAGTTGAAGATTCCCTTACAAGATTATAAGAATGTTTTCAATGTAAATGTTTTATTTTATGATTATGTGAATTTTAAATCATTTCAATAAAAAAGGAGATATTTCTCTCAAATGGTTTTGATTTCATCTATCTCAACATCCTTTGATGGATTTTATGCTTATTTGATGATTATTTATTCTGATAAAAAACTTCCATATTGTATTTAAGGTTTTGTGATATGTATGACTGTGGATGTGTTATTTTTATACCATTAATGGTTTATGGAGAATGTATTGACATTTCGTATGGTAGTTTTAATATGAATGTTTATGTTATGTTTAAACCTGTTCATATGAGGAATGCATTGGACTTAATAAGTGACTGGTGGAGCCCGCTATAGCTCCTCTATGCATCAGTAGGTTTCATGAGACAAACTAGTGTCTTGGCACAAGGGCTTGAAAAAATCTTATTTGTAGTCTTGGCACAAGGCCTTGACTATATGGTTATGATAGTCTATTAATATGCATTCCATCATTATGAATGTGGTTATTGATATTGCATGTAATTATTCGACTAGTATAATATCCATGAAAATAAGTAAATGCCATTATTACATTTTATTTCTGTCATATTATGTCTAAGTTCAATTTTAAAAGGATTTTGTTTTAGTTAGAAGTTGCCTTAAATGATTATTCTTATTTATGAATGGTTCCTCTATATTGTTATCCTTACTGGAAATTTGAGCTCACCCCTTTCTATGTTTTATTTTTTCCCAGAATGTGAGGAAGTATTTTATGAATGACCTGTAGGGATAGTATGAGGGGATATGAGTGTGTACTATGGAGAATATTTTGTTGTAGTTTTCATTTTATGATGTAATGTAAACATTATGAATGTATCTATTTATTCTAAGGGTACTAAAATAATCGGCCTTTAGAGACTTGATCTTTTGTGATCATGCCAATGTTATCTAATAATGCACCGACACTGGGTAACTGGGGTCGGGGCGTTACATTTATTTTCTCTCTCGTTAGGGTAATATCAACATTTACTATGGTTATTGATTCTATTAATTCATTGGGTGTAATATTTAAATAATGGAACACACTATGAAATTCAATATTCATCATGAATATTGATCCACAATGTAAAAATCCCCACAATGGTAAATGTTCTCAAAAATACTTATGAGTTTTTATAATAAACATGTTATCAATTTTTATTTGAAATATAGCTCCTATGGTTCCTACTAAACATTCAATGATACAAACTGGAATAACCATGACTCTATTAACCCAGAGCTAGTGTTTACATTTTTACCTAGGAATAATATACAAGGGACCACACCATATATGATTGATCAGTTTACCACTTTTGCAAAAATATATACACACGTGATTCCCATATTATATTGCGAATATTAAAATATAGGACAAGAAAAAATAATCATCCTTTATATAATTAATAATATACTTATTATATCGTCAGGAAAGGAAAAAATGGTTAAATCATATTCTCAGTAAGGGTTACATACAGTTGACGTAATAAGGAGTAATAAAGCATAATTAATATGGTAGAGTTGTTAAAAAACACAATACAATCAATATATAACATGAAAAAATGTACATACATTGAAAATATCAACAAATAAATAACATGGATAACCGATACAATATTATAAAAAATTAAATGCATAAATCCAAACTGACATGATCAAACCATTGAGGACTTAACTGAGATATCATGAACCTTACCATCAAGGCCTCATATATAACATTCATAATAAATGTGTCGGTGTAAACAAAATATCCCTCTAATATGTAATTCAGGTTGTCTTATCTCATGAGACATGTTAATGAATCGATGGGCTATATATATCTTAGATCCACTGATCATTTCAAATCATTTTCATTCCTAATATATTTAAATACCAATAGATTTTATTCCCAAAATGAATTATTTATAAATATATATCAATATTGAATCTAGAATACACAATATTTTTCTATTAAATAAAAAATTTATTTGATAAATTTATTTTCAATGATTCCTTTTATATAAATGATAAATTGTTGATACAATATCCATGTGGTGGAATTAATTTTTTATAATTCAATGATACATAAAATATATAGACATATATGGTAAAATAATGTCCAATAAAATGATAGAGGGTGATAGGGAATATAGCCTGGATAAAGTTTATAATAAAAAAGACATAAATCAATAAAAAATGAATGGAAAAAAATTCATAAAAAATGAATGTTTTATGAAACATGAATCAATTTATAAATCCATGAAAATAGAATCATAATATTATAATTCACTACCATATTTTTATCTAAGGAAAAAATTTACAAATCACTTTTAAAATAATTTTTTTCTAAAAGAAAATAATAACATTTTCTTTTGAAAAAATATAAAATAAAAATACTAAAATATTAATGAAATTATCTTAATTTGAATAAAATTGAAAATTACATATGATGATTCCATATAAATAATTTTTATGATGGAGGGAAATGTCATACGTTCGGTATACTTTAAGAAATTTTTACTTTCATACTTTTGGTAAAAATTTAAAAAGTACCTCATTAAAAATATGAACAGAATATTATTTTTAAAAATTTTAAATAATGTAAAATTGGGTTCAAAATGAATTTAAATTACAATTTTATCTAATATTAGTTTGTTATAAAAAAATTTAAAATGACATAGATGTGAAAAAAATGACTTGGAAGGTCAATTTTAAAACATGACCTTTTAGAAGAATGTCATCTAAATATAGCTCAGTTATTGATTCATGAAATAAAAAAGATAAGAAATAGAAAATAAATTTGTAAAACCAAAAATTACTATATGCTATTAAAATATATTTGGTTTAAGAAATATGATCTTATAGTTTTCCAAAACGAATTATGAACATCAATATTCTCGATTTAAAATGAGATAGTAACATAAATTTATTACAATGGGTCTCTACATCGTCATACATGTTTAATCCTCAATATATAATAAATTAAAAAATATTAAATAATTTTTAAAAACCATTTTCATATATATTTTATTTTTTATGGTTCTTTTATAATCATTATAAATCAATTAATTGTAAATTTATTTTTTTACTTTGACAATTTATGGTCATTCAAATAATTTTACCAAAATTTCTTTAGTGTTTTTTTATAGATAAAGGATTAATCAAATAATTACATTATCTATAAAAAAATTTCATTTCATGAATATAATTCTAATTCATTATATAATAGTTTATAATAATTCATGAACGGTGGTAATAGAAAGAATAAACATATCATGTCATGGAGCTGGTATAACACAAATATGCACGAGTGACATAATAATTTTCCAATGGATTGAATGTTAAGAAGATAGGTGGTATATTATACTCAAAAATTAATAATTACATAATAAATATCATATATTATATTTAGATTTATCTTTATAATAATACAAACAAAATGATGATGAAAATGAATTACACTGCTACATTGAGGTGATAGGTTATAGATAGGCAAGGGAAATGTTTTCATTTTTCATTGGATGGAAAAGAGATATAAAAGGGATTTATCATTAACAATAAAAATATCTATATGTTAAATATAATTTTGTTAATTTTTTTAATATGGGTTGTAACACCCCATGATTATATAGTATGTTATTTTCATTAATGTAATTAAATAGCTAGCGATGCACACAACGTTGAGTTCGAGGCCCTCAAAACTTACCAAACTAGCCATTCAACTAGTTTTTATAAATTGTATTGACTTTATTTTAAATTTTATTTACTCCATATGAATTTAACAACCATATTATTTTATTTTTAGAAGTAGTATAGGAAAAAAATCAATTTTTCCCATCAAAGAAGTATTTATTAAAAAAATGTAATTTTACACCATTTTAATGAAGAACCATTTTTAAATCCAATATTTGACACTCTTATACTTCCAATTCAACAAAATATACTTCTTATTTAGAAGTAGGATATAAACGTTTTTTTGAATAAATTTTCATTTCTTTTCTGATAACATTCTTATTTTGATGAATATTTAAAAATACAAAATATAAATTGAAAACAACTTTTTTAATCAAAACAATTTATTGTGTTAAATTATAAATTTTAATATTTTTTAAATGTAATTAGAATATATTTTTATATTTTAATCCAATTTTGGTCATTGGAGGTAATTTAACATTAAAATTGGGAATAAACACATATCAATATTTTAATAATTTTTTTTACTTCAAAAAACCCTCTTTCTGGTTTTGACAACGGGAATATTTTATAAATTAGTTAATAAAACTTCTATGATTTTAATTTGTTAAAATAAACATCATTTTTGAATTTTTAATATTAAAATTATCTTTGGGAGAATTTTTGGTATTTTTTTTACAAATTTCAATTTTCGATGAATACTGCAAAACATTACGTTATTATTTAATGCCAAATTTTTATTCAAATAATTTATTTTAATTAAAATTATTTTCATGTCTAAATAGATACATAATACCTATATTAGTCCAATGTATTCATTGAATTAATTTTATACCAAGATTAGATATATAAAATTGTATTGAACTTTTTACCCTCTTTTACCCACCTTCTAGGCACATTTACAAATTTTCATAATATATAATTTTACTGCTTATATGAATTCAATTTAAAAAATTAGAGAGACATCATAGATATTAGTAAGTAAAATGTGGTTCAATAAGATGAAAATAATTTTAGATAATAGTAACTTTTTATATTTATTTAACACAATTTTAAGTAAGTACTGTAATTAAAGGTAAAATTTATATTATAATTACCCTAAAACATGTCATATTTAGATTGGAAAATATTATTTCAACAAAAATAAACATTAAGAAAAAAATATAATCTTTTTTATGCACTTGTATAAGATTATGACATTTATTATATTTAATTTAATGAAGAGTTAAAAGTGGTAAATTCAATGTTTAATAACTGAATTATATTTAATATAGGGTTACTCATAACATAAATTCGACTATAAATATTAATTTTAAAGTTAAAAATATATACTAAATCATGATATTTTATTTATAATTTTTATACATTAAATAATTAAAATTTGTTATGACACAATGATGATTTAATAATTACTTTATTAATGAAAGACTAAAATAATTGATTTTATAAATATTAAAATAACTGTAAATTGAACATTTTGAAGCCATCCATGAATTTTTGATGTCATTATGACATGTTATGGTTGATTCAATGTATTTATTTAGTAGAAATAATATTGTTCCGGCTTTCAAAAAAACCAAATAAAAAATAGTGTCAAAATTGACATAAATGAGTTTTATAACCAAATACTATTTTATTAAATTATATAATAGTCCTATAAATCTAATGATCGGCCAAAAGACTTCTATAATGATATATATGAAAATAATTAACCACTTGAGGTTCTCTTGGATTTTATAGTATATTTATTAACAATGTAATATAAAAATACCAGAAGACATGTTAAATGTTAAACTATTTAACTAAGAGTTAAATATAAACGAAAAGGATAATATGATGAACTAAACATGTCTAAAACTTATTCGGGGAGAGGTTTTAAACCCATAAACACATAATACTTAGAATAAATCCATTTGGAGCTATTTGAAAACGAAAATGATTTTTTAATAAAATAGTATTTGAAGAATTTATTAATGTGACCTTCACCTCTCATATAAAAGGGATCTTCCCCTTCTCTTAATTTCACACATCCAATGCCTTTTGACTCAGAAAAATCTTTCTCAAATATCTTCAAAACTACCGCAAATTAAACTTATAAGTCGTAATTTTAACATAAATCCATCCTATGGATTTTTTTTTCAAATCAAAAGGAACAACCCGAAGAAGAGGTAATTACTTCGTCACCTCTTTCAAAGTTCATTTCTTCTTCCACTTCCTCATTCATTATTGTTTCCATACTAAAATAATAATAACTATAGTAACGTTTACATATATAGATGTTATTATAAATATGGTACAACTATTTTCATTATTCTATCCATCATATTATTGTCAAAGTCACCATACTTGCGTATGTATGGCTTACCGTCTTCATGTCGTGCTGTAGTTTGTAATTCAACACTACATTATTTGGATGGGTATAATAATGAGTATAACTGATTTAAATAATAAATATAACATTTTGATGATTCTATATATATAATATACAATCTAATTAAATACTATTTCACCAATAATAGAATTATATTGTCCCTCGTGCATACGTACATGTTAACATCTCCACGATGCAATGAGATTTTGTTTCCCATCATATCCATTCAAGAAATATTTTCATTTGATTATTAAAAATAATTTTCAAGAACATGTTATCATTATGGATATTAATCAAAAACATAATTTCCATAAAAAACTGACTTAAAAACAAAAAGTAAAATGAATCATTTAACACCCAAAACAATGATACTATTGAAATATCATTAACAAAGAAATATTAGAAGATCATATATGATATCATATTTTTGTATGTTGTTATTTTATAATTTAATAAAAATTATTTCACCGTTATACATGAGGTTAACCTACCCTAGACTAAGGAAAAGTACAATTTAATGGGTTTTCATCTCACTTTTATTCCAGTGATATTCATGTTATATTTGCCACTATTTATTTTTGTTTAGTGTATGTACTACCCATGATTGTATTCTTTATTTAATGTACTTTAATTTTTGGTTATTTAAATATTCATTTT